>CM029374.1:19960976-19978767 GCA_017165825.1 Hepsetus odoe | reverse complement strand
ATACATACATACATACATACATACACATATATATATATATATATATATATATATATATATATATATATATATATATAATGCTTTCAAAAATGGAAGTGTTAATCATTTATTTTCATCAATCAACAAAATGCAGTGAATGAACAAAAGAGAAATCTAAATATTTGGTGTGACCACCCTTTACCTTCAAAACAGCATCAGTTCTTCTAGGTACACTTGCACACAGGTTTTGAAGGAACTCGGCTGGTAGGTTGTTCCAAACATGGTTGTGTTTCAACCTCCGTGTGACATTGATGATCATCAGCACCTGTCTGGTAAAACTGGTTGATCGTACACCGACTATAATTCTACAAAATCCCTGACTTTGTGCAAGTGTACCTAGAAGAACTGATGCTGGTTTGAAGGCAAAAGGTAGTAACACCAAATATTGATTTGATTTAGATTTTTCTTTTGTTCGCTCACTTTGCATTTTGTAAATTGATCAAAATAAACAATCATTATTTATATTTCTGAAAGCATTCTGTGTTTACAGCATTTTTTCACACCTGCCTAAAACTTTTGCACAGTACTGTATATATATATAAAGCAAAAAGGAAGAATTTTAGCTGAGAATTTGCTATGATATATGCTATATGATGAAGAGTGATCCTCATCTGATCTTTGGATCATGGGACCTGCTGGAATCTACAGTCAATTCAATTGCTGTAGCGGCTTTTTGCTTTTTCTTTGTTTAAGTCTGTGGAGACCATTGCCTGAAAACTGATTTTTTTTAATGAGTTGATTTTTTAACCATATTCATTTATTTTTAACATAGCTGCTTGAAGAGCATTTTATAACCTAGCTTCTTCAAACCCCACATCAAAGGGTGTTTTGCACAACAAAAAAATGTTTTTTCCATTGTCCATTGCTCCAGCACTAAGCTGCACTTTTATGGCTTTTAGTATCTGCTCAACATTTCTGAAATCCTGAAGGGCGGTTTCCTCTAGAGCTACAGCTGAAGACAATTTAGTGAATACTTCACACTTCCAGTAAAGGCACCAGTCCTCAGCACATGACCAGTAAGTGTGCCAGAATGTAAAATAGATGTTGATGCCCCATTCTGCTATTTTCTGCAGTGATATATTTCATAACAAGCTCGCTAATCTAATAGCTCTTAGAACTAAAAGCATGTATGCTGGCCTCCAGAGTGTTTTCCTCATATCGTCACACTCAGCAGAGAAAATGTAAGCTTGATTTGATGCTACACATCAGTGTCAATGCAGTGATGATTGCTAGTGCTTCCTCAAATATCTTTCATGTCATCTAATAAGTTCAGCTTACTTCTAAACAAGATACATTTACATTTACGGCATTTAGATAGTTGCATCACAAGAGGGCAAAAAGGGGCAAAAAGACAATTATTTTAAAAAGGAAAATGACATTTTTAGTCATTATTACCTGTAATGACGGTAGCAAAATCTCTCTTTTCAGATCATTGTTTCTCATTCTCTTTTGGCTGTCAGTGTCTTTATTTTGTATGATTATCATGAGAGTTAAGGGTGCGAAAGCATGATGGTATAACATGGGTGTTTGCACTCTGTATGTGACCATATGGCACTTGTCTGAAGAGTGGAGGGGATGCAAAACAAGTACTTTTCATATGTGAGGCAATTTTATTTTAACATTAAGTGGGAAGCAAACACTTGACACTGTGACTCAATGGAGCAATGCAAACAGACAGTATAAATAATTCTCAGACAATGAAAGCACTCTTCACTTATGAAGTATCTTTAACAGAATGTGACCTTCTGGACTTTTTCTATAACAAAAACATAAACTGATTTCCACACTCATATTTTCCTCTGTTAAAGCAGAATCATTTTCTGTGTCTGTTTCAGCCTCGCTGTCTATCTTTCTTCATGAACATGTATTTTTAAAATCTGGGTCTGAAGGTAATGAGCATTTAATGAGTATATGTCTGTGGCAAACCTCATGGTACACCATAGTTTTCCATTCCAAACACTGAAACCATGTCCATGTTTACACTTGAAACTTTAGACAACCACATTTGAACAAATATATCACATAAAATGATGACACGTGGCCCACACTTTGTCTAATAACATAAAGCTGAAATGGTTAGTGGAAAATTAAATACAGTTCATTTTGAAAGAAATCAATGCATTTTTATTGAATCTAAAGGAGAAATTTGCAAATGCTGACTTTTTCAGACAGAAGACATAGAGATAAATAGAGATTAAATAGATAGAACTGTTCTATACACTTCATATATAAATATCTTATCACTAAAAAAAGAGGACCAAAAAAAGCATTTGTGTTTAAGAGTTGTAGTAGAAAGTCTGTGTAATTGTGCTTCTTGGCTCAAGTATGAAGACATAAATAGGCTTCCACACTCTCACTCAGAGAGGGTGTAATTCTGGTTGGATGTTGCTGGTCATTGTGTTTCTTGACTCAAATTTCGCTGCCATTATACCGCTCTAATAAGCCTCTTAGCTTTCTAGGCATCACCACGATGCTGAGTTATGACACTGAGGCACCAACTGTCACCATGGAGAGGGGAAGACATTTAGTGAAATAGTGATATCCTTTGCAGAACAACTCTAGCAAGTACCCAGCTGTAGCCATTCTTTGCAATTCTTTAGACCCATTTCTACAGAATTCCCCAAAGCCTATTACTTTTCATCCATGCTATTATTAAAAATAATTAGTGCTTGAATAAATTTATATAAAAACTGGTTTTCATTGAGAGGTGAATATCATACTGTACCAACTGATAGAAGATAACTCACTAGTTCATTTATCCCCTCATACCTCTGGCAACACTAAACAGGAACACATCATCAAACTTTCCACTGATGACTCCTCAAGGCAATATATGGACACATCAGGAAGTTCTAAGGTGGGTGTAGTTTATTAAGCTGTTGTCCTAATAGCCCTAAGCAAACACTTAGAATTGTGTAAATAGATGGATAAACTAACAGCTCAGCCAGAATTCTTGTGGTGTGATGTTTTGATAAAGTTGGGAAAATGACGAACTTTGTTGTTAGATCTTTCATGTTTTTTTTTTTCCAATATCAGCTTGAATAGAGATGACGTTTGGGTCTGGAGAGGAAGTTAGAATGCTCTCAACTTTGATTAACCCTGACCAGCCATAACATTAAACCCACCTGTCTTAAATGGTGTAGTTCCCCCTTTTCATCAAAACATCTCTGAATCATGGAAGCATGGTTTCCACAAGAACTCTGGTTTCTGGCACTAAGACATTAGCAACAGATTCTTTTTGTTTACTATGTGAGGCTGTGGAGGTCTGCAAAACCCCCCTGCAGCTCTGCTGTTATGAACATGCTCAGATCCTCTTAGCTATCCCAATTTGGCCCCTTGTTATAGTGTTTTATGGTGTGGTTGTTCCGCAAAAACCATTTTCATGAAAGTACATATTTTACATTCTTTAGATTCCAGTACCCTCTACTGGTATAAAAGTGACGGCACACTTTTGGGAACATCACTGCAGAACGTTACTTTTTAAGAACTGGATGCCCCTTATATCTCCATGAATGTGCATTTTTCATAGCATGGACAAATTCAATGCTATGAGAATGCTATAAAACAATGCAAAAATATTTCATTTTAATTAAGGTACAGCATGAGGAAAAACACCCTGTACCTACTGATGGGTCCATAGAGGTTCATCAGTTAATAGTCTAATCCTGGCTGAGAAAGCAAAGAGCAACAACTTCATATACATTAGTGTACAAATTTGTTGTATTTCCAAATGGTGCCAGTCACCAGTTCATATTAATGACTGATCATAATGATGAATTCTTCTGAGGAAGCCTCTGAAGGGGAACTGGCAAGACCTGCAGGCAGCATGAAAAAATTAAATTCCCTCCCACAGTCAGGCCTGACACATAATGTACAATGTCATGAATTGAGCAAATTGGGTATCTTAATGAAGAACTTGATTAGATTTGACTACTTTCACATTTCCTTTCTGCCACTGATTGTTTTTAACATGGAGAGGTGTCAAAACCCTGTCACCAGACCAATGGACCACTTGTTAACATAAATAATAACAGAAACATAACAGAATAACAGAATTACAGAAAATAAATTTTTTCCCCTATGTGAATATCTTTCATAAGATGTGTTTTGTCTCTTGCTATTCTTTTTTTAAAACAGGTTTTATGTAGCACACATGTCTTGTTAAACTTGTGAAACCTGCTGTTCATTCCCCAGTCTACATAGTTTGCTTAAGTTGTTTTAGTGATGTCTAAAACAAAAAAAAGGCAAATATATTCACTGTTCCCCATCAGTTTAGCTTTGCCCATTCATATGGATGTTTAAGAGGAGAAATAATTACAGCTGTAAAGCCAGTGTGATAAAATATTTATTACTATTCTATTTCCAATACAGTCATACTTTTCATGCAGTTCTACTCTGCCTGCTTCTAAGCTAAAGCTTAAGGCACCGTGCCCAGGCCTTTACTGCAGTACCATACAAAAATAATGTTTCACGTCCAGGTCACAAGACAAATCGACATAAGAATTGAAAATCGGTCTCTGCTTCTTGTTCTTTAGATGAAGAGATGCCTATACGATGTCTTCATCTCACCTTACATTTTCTTTTCTTTTAAAAACTGTCTTCTGTAATTTAATCTCTCTCTCTCTCTCTCTCTCTCTCTCTCTCTCTCACTAGAATTATGTTATTTTTTCATATTGATATAACAGATCAAAGTTCACACCTCACCTCTATTGGCTCTATAAGCCAAAACATTACACATTTGGCTCAAGTGAACTAGTAACTCAAGCGAGCAGTATTCAAAAAACATTTAATAAAAAATAAACAAACAAACAAACACAACCTTTTGGAATGTTGTGTTTTTTAATACACTGTTTTTATTGTTAAATTAAATTAGCTATGAAAAAAACATTTGAATGAAAAAGTGTGACTTGTCTCTAATAGGTTAAGACAGATGTTTTCTTTTACCTCTCCCCAATCGATGGATCACATTTCACAGTTCACTTCCAGAATGAGAACAGAAAACATTTTGGATGTAGGTTGATGGGTTTTTTTTCTATTTGAGCCCTATCTGTGCACTGACATGCTGAAGCAGAGTAGGTGGCTGTCAGCGAAGAGCAGGGAAGCGGAGGCAGGGTTTTGAGGAGGCAGTTAATGCAGAAGGACTGAATTTGGTAAACAGGCTGCCAGTCACTTTGCACCCACCTACATTAAACATGCAGATGCTTGTGATGATTAGAATAAAGGACATGCAGACAAATGTTTTTCTGGGTCTGATAATGTTTTTGGGTCACAAAACATGGATGGTATGACACAACAATTTCAAGGAATTGCTATGGCTAGGAAAAAAAACAAATACGGAGCAGAGAAAAACAAACAAAATCCTCCTTGGTATTAGTGCTGGGATTCTGAGCTGACAGATTCAGACAAGACGTGTCCGAAGAGCCTGGCATTCATTGGCATATTCAAGCTCTGCATAGCTGTCAGCAGCCATGGGCTGAAGGGAGAGTGCAATGTGGAGGTGCATCCCTGGAGACTCCTGCTTTTCAGTGCACATCAGATCTCTGCGCTCATCAATATGTACATGTAACCTAAGGCATGCATTAACCCAAGCAGTCTATTATTCATGCCAACCACGTGAAAGAAACAGTAGAGCACCTGACTAAGGGATGAGGAATTTCCTCACAATAGCCATTTATTAAATCTGTCTCTTTTGGCTGCTACAGGTTTGTTTGAATTAACTCAGACCAATAAAAAAAGTGCATCCTTAAGCTCATCATAAAACTACTGTTGTTTTAAAAACATATATTTTTCTTATGGGTTACCCTATTTAAAAACTAGATATACAGTACTGTGCAAAGGTTTAGGCAGGTGTGAAAAAATGCTGTTAACAAAGAATGCTTTCAGAAATATAAATAATGATTGTTTATTTTTATCAATTTACAAAATGTGAAGTGAGCGAACAAAAGAAAAATCTAAATCAAATCAGTATTTGGTGTTACTACCTTTTGCCTTCAAATTAGCATCAGTTCTTCTGGCCCCCACAGAGCCCTGATCTCAACATCATCCAGTGTGTCTGGATTACATGAAGAGACAGAAGGATGTGAGGAAGCCTACATCCACAGAAGATCTGTGGTTAGTTCTTCAAGATGTTTGGAACAACCTACCAGCCGAGTTACTCCAAAAACTGTGTGCAAGTGTACCTAGAAGAATTGATGCTGTTTTGAAGGCAAAGGGTGGTCAAACCAAGTATTGATTTGATTTAGATTTCTCTTTTGTTCATTCACTGCATTTTGTTGATTGATGAAAATAAATGATTAACACTTCCATTTCTGAAAGCATTCTTTGTTTACAGCATTTTTTCCTCAGGACTGTATTTTTCACTAGGTATTCTCAATGTTATTATGTAAAGGTTTATCACCAGTTTATAATAAGAATTCATAACCTAACACTGGAATTCAACTTTTTTTCCTGTTATTTTCTTGTTAAATTGCACCTTCACTAAAGATTTAATTGAATTAAAATTTTCACTTTCAATACGTTGACCACAAGATGGGGCTTTGCACTTGTGGTTTGTTGCCCAACAGTTGGGGAACCCATGCTTTCATTGAATACACATTTCATGATGTATGTACCAGTAAAATAACTTATTGACGTTGTTATTGTAATGGATAACTACATTGTTTAAATTCTAAAAAGCATACAAAATATGAAATATAATTCCAGATAACCGTTTTGTCCCTGCGATGGGCTGGTGATCTGTCCAGGGTGTGTCCCCTGTCCTTCGCCCTGTGTGTGCTGGGTTGGACTCCAGCACTCCCCCGCGACCCTGTTTGGGACAAGCAGCAGAAAATGGATGGAAGGATGGATAACAGTTTTGTCCGACAATTATGTTAGTGACATTGTTAAGGTTAATAAATAGATAACATATTTTTGTGCTTTCATTAAAGTTGCGTTTTCAAAAACACAAGGGTTTGTTATGGCAGTGATGAGAATATACTGTGCTCCCTAGTGTTGCAACCGTGTTTTCTAGGAATGAAAGCAGACATAACAGAATCAGTAGTTAATTTTCTCCTCCAAGCACATTGAGTTCTGCAAGGGCGTTGTGTTGCAACTCAAAACACCTGTACATGACTCACAGCTTTAACTGACTACTGTTGGCAGAACATATCACATAATAATGGAAAACATGGGTAGTGTGAGCAAAATACAACCAGCCAGCCCACCAACCAGCCAACCAACGAGTCAACAAACCAAATAAACAAACAAACAAATGACAAATAGAAAGGAAACTGCACTGACAAAAAGTAGTGGACCACATGTTTAATCATAAGAATGCATTTCAATAAAAGAATAGTTTTGGTCTTTCACATAGTTCAGCATCTAAACTCGTCTGTATTACTCCTGTATATTTTAGAGCCTTTCTTTAATAAGGACATATTAAAATCAAGTTATATTTTTACAGTTCATGTGTAAACAAAGGCCAGTTTTACATGGAAAAAGAATAACCAGGCAAACTTAAATGGATTGACTAGAGGAGGGGTCTCAGTTTGGAACCCATTACAGTTTTCTTGTTCAGACACACCTGATTTAGCCATCTGTTAAATGCCAGCTTTACTAAGTGTCTCAAGACATTGAGACACCCCTGGACTGGGATCTCTGGAAATCCCAGGAAACTCACTGCCATAATTAAAAACATTGATTATTAAATGAAATTATTTCATTGCCATTTAAAAATATTATAAGTACTGTATGTTTAATTTATGGTACATCATATTATTGTTGCGTTACAGTAATAAATTTTGCTGTAGTGAAATCACCTTACGTTAATATATTTATACACATTGTCATTGTGAGCTGTGGTCATTGATCTGACTTCCACAGAAAGCTCTAGTGATTTCTCTGTGAAAGCCCACAAGAGGACTGAAGCTGTACAGTCACAATACAGGGACTCTCTGTGTGCCCCTTCTGTCCCTCTCCATGGCAACCCTGTCTAAAGTACATCTGTAAGAGAACATGATGTGTTCTTATGGCTCAGTGTCTACCCCCTCTTCCAACTGAGGGAAAACAGCTAGCTGAAAAACAAGCCCTCCAAAAGCTTTCTTCCCTGTAGCTGAAGAAGTACCATTTAATGTTCATAATTAGAGAGGATTAATTGCCATGGTAACAAGTGGATCTCTGCTGATCAAAGCCAACACAGAAAATGCCTTTGACGTTGAGATTTCTTGGAGAACAACACAGAGTGGAGATTCAGCTCCAGAATATGGAGTGCCTGGATGAAGAAAGTGTCTGGCGCAACACATTGCTTGGCTTATGCAATCCATGCTCAACAGTTTTGGCAGTGCTTTTTCACAAAAAACAAGTTATTAACATCGATGTAGCTTTTGATCATAAATTCTCCTTAGTTGTCTTTACGATTGGATATTTCCATAATTGCTGTACTCTAAAGGGTACAGTTGCTGAGGTTGCTATGAACAAATGTGAGGTGTTGCTCTGAAACAATTGCGTTGTTTTTTAGCACAATAAATAATGAACTGTCAATTTTACATACAAATCTACTTCATATATGAAAGAAAATGCCCTTTGGAATCTTTTGCCAGCAAAATAATGATCTTGTGCACAAACCTAAAATAATGCCACAGCAGTGACCTGATTCTCTTTAATGTTTAAAGATGTGTGGTTCCTTCATCCAAATAATTGAGCAGCACTTCTCTTAATTGCTTCTTATATCTCCAGGGAACGTTTAAGTAGGTCCAATCCTTAAAGCCCATTTAATTCCTTTGAACATCTTCTAAACACAAGAATACTGCTTAGAAGCTTAGGCTGGGGGTGTCCAGAAAGTGATGCTGGAAGAAAAGTTTGGACTCCAGAGATTGGTTTAGTTAAGACCTCAAAACAATATCTCTGACGGTAGATTTATAATTTAACATGTCTCTCATCCTCATCCAGTTCAGCTGCAGAGAGGTCTCTTTCAATGGACAGTTCAGAAAGTGAATGCATAAACCACTCCCACCACCACAATGTTCCCAATGGTGGCCACAATGGCAATCCACAGCCAGATAGCATCACTGGACATGTGCTGCTGCTCGTCATGCTGCGTTTGCACTGAGACTATAGGGGCTGCGTTCACACTAGCAGATGAGTTAAATAGGGAGTGCTCAGTGCTGTAGTCATCATTGGGTGATGAGTCCATAAAAGCTCCTGTCATAACAGGGATCTGTAAAAGAGAAAACATGTTATTTTATAAACATTAAATAGCACAATAACAAGCCATAACCTGACTTTTACATCCATCCATCCATTTCCTGCTGCTTGTCCCTAACGTTGTCGCGCTGGAGTCCAACCCAGCGCACACAGGGCGAGGACGGGGGGCGCACCTTGGACAGGTCGCCAGCCCATCGCAGGGAGGAGCGTGACGCGGACAGCACCTTGCTCAAGGGTACCTCAGGGCAACCGATTGGGAAGGGGTTCGAACCTCCGATCATGTGGCCAACGCCCTAACCACTAGGCCACCGCTGCCCCTGACTTTTACACTACTTCTAAATTCTAAATGTATTCTATTTTTAAGATTAAGAAGAAGTATTTTCCAGCAGTATTTCCTCAACATCACAATGCCATTGCTGACTTGCCTTCTTCCCATAGTCCATCCTAATGATTTCTTTCTCTAACGAGAAATACACATTCACCTGGTCGTTCATATAATATAAAAGAAAACTTAATCGTACTTGGTCAGTTTTTTTCGTCACTCTGTGATGTAGTTCTGAAGCTCACTTGCCCATTGAAGGTGCAACAATCAAAAGGGGTCAGCATGTGTGTCCAGCCTGCAGCTAAGCAGTCCTATTAACTTAAATATATTTATGTTGACAGGTGCCAGTGAAATCAAGTTAATTTACTTATTTACCAATGGGTTGTTAAGTAAAGTTATTTAAATACAGAAAATCCAGTGCATCAAGTTTTTAAACACTTTCAAAGATAATTTGATTTAGTACCAAAAAAAGATGAAGATTTATTATCTTTTGCCTGATATTGTCTAAATACTAAGGCATTGATTAATACAGCCACATTGTGTCTGAAGAAATTCAATTTGAGGAGTTAATTGACTCATTAATATGCCAAAATACATCAACTGAAGGACATTCAAATCCTTCTCAGATATTTTATTATATACTTTCAGAAACAAAATCTCATTTTCCAAAGGCATTTCTATATGAATATTAAATGCCATATTTAAACATTATTTCAACTGTTGCATGACATCCTTTGGAAATGTTAAAACAAATGTTTTATACCCCTAGCATATATAATACCACACATCTGAGGCCAGTGGAAGAAAGTAGGGCTTAATTAAGGTGTAATAAATATTTAAAGGGGGCAAGTTAAAGTGATTTATTGGTTAAGACAATTAGTGCTCCAAGAAAAGCTCCCTGGCAGAGCACAAGTATCCTCTCATATTCACTGTACATACTGTATGAGGCTGCCTACTGCCTGAGAATGCTAAGCAAGCTCAAAATAGAACACATGCAGACGTCTCTTGTCAAAAAGGAAGCTTAAAAGGCTAAAATACCTTTCATGTATGACAAGAGACACAACTACATAAGAACGTTTACTCAACCTGCAGCTTCATAGTGGAATTAAAAGAGACAGAAACGAATATGCTTGAACTATAATGGGAGTAAATGGAAGGCCTATATTTTGAATTAGAGAGGATAATGTTGTCAATCTGAAAAGTTTACTGGCTCTGGAATAGTCATTATTAGACTTTGAGGCATTGCATAAAAAGATGATAGCATCCTTTGATAGCTCATTGTATTCCTAAAATGCTTTTATGACTTCAAAATACATAAGAATCAGAAGGAAAAATAAAGGCACACTCCTAATAGTATTAAAATTTTGATATGTATTATCGATATCTTGCAGTTTTGTTGTTATACTTTCAACTTCTCATTTAAAAGCAGAAGACATAAAATTTGCACTCTTTTGGTATGACTTTGCAGAACAAAAGCAAATCAAGTACAGCATGCAAAACTCTATTACACAATCACATGATTAACTTTAGCTATAGCTGTTAGTGGCTATAGAAGGCTTGTTTAGCATACACAGTAATTACAGATTTGTCTTGTCCTAATGCCTCCATTATCATGCCGATAGCTTGTGAGTAGTGTGAAATGATTTTACTATTACACTTCTCTCTATTAAAGGGGTATTTATTATGGACTGCATTGTGAGGGAGGAACTCTATGACTAATGCATCTGACTGATTTATTTCTATCATTCAAAAAAAAAATGCAATCAGATACAAACAAATGCATTTGTTTATGTAGAATAGTAAAGAAACATTTTCCTTCACACAATCTTAAAAAATTCTCTTATGCCTTGAAAGCCATAGAAAATAAATATTTCTCAGCTCAGTTTGAACCTCGTACATTTTATTCAATTAATTTAAATCCTGAGAAATGCATGTTTTAAGTACATCATTATGCTGGTATTATGACAATGCTGATTTTACTCTCCCCTATAAATTAATTTAATTAACTGCTAAAATCCAGCCCTAATGTTCACATTTTGCAGATAAAATTAGCTTAAAATATATGTGTATATAACATAATATAAATAGAAATGAAGTGACTACTTGTCATAGTGAAACACAGCACAGCACAGCACACTGTGAGCCACAACCAGGTGCTTCCTCTGCATGTAACCCATACACACATGTGCAGCAGGGGTCAGCTATTAAAGACACCCATGGAGCAGTGATGGGATGGTACCTTGCTCAAGGCTGACCTCAGGGCAGCCTAATGGTCTGGGATTTAAACCCACAATCTTCCAATCCTGGGGCTTAGTCCCTAACCCCTAGCCCCTGTCTTGCTGCCACACCACACTTTACACTAAATCTGATCTCTCATACAACTTCTCCCACTGTGAACTTTGCATAATCTCCAGAGCTTTTATCAGTGGGCGGATGAATGGCCAGACATTAATGGAGAGGAAATGGAAGCCGTGCACAGGGCATCCAAAGTAGCTGCATGGTTAAGCAGGGGAGCAGACAAGGTCAGCCATTTCCCATGCTTTTAAGGCAAGGTAGTGAATACGCCTGAATTATTGGCTGGCTAATAAAAACATATCCCTCACTGGGCTTTAAAACGGTACTTCACTGTTTTTTTTTCTCACTGTTTTAAGATTTGCTTATCAACTTTGGGTAAATCATATGCATTTTAAAATGTCATTGCCAAATTATTCATATAAAATGATATACCATTTAAAACTATTTATAGTGCCACCACCTCAGAATTGATAACTGGGCACTGAATTCTGGATTCAAGGATCAAAGGGGTCAATGTACAAACTCATAGCCCACTTAACTAGGTTTATTTATCCAATAAATATCATTTAAATATGAAACTATCAGCTTGACTGCCCCAAAGAGTCAGAGCAGAGCGTCATTCACTTTTTTTATCGCTTTTGTCATCTCATTCATTCATTCATTCATTCATTCATTCATTCATTTTCTGCTGCTTGTCCCAAGTGGGGTCATGCTGGAGTCCATCCCAGCTCACACAGGGTGAAGGACAGGGGACACACCCTGGACAGGTCACCAGCCCATCACAGGGAGGAGCGAGACAGGGAAGGCACCTTGCTCAAGGGTACCTCAGGGCAACCTATTGGGAAGGGGTTTGAACCCCAGATCCTCCGATCATGCGGGCAGTGCTCTAACCACTAGGACCCTGCTGCCCTGCTTTTGTCATCTCCTTTGTTCTTATGTTCTTGAAATATATTTAGGTTTAATAAAGTTTAGTATGAAACCTATGTCCAAACAACAACACCCAAGCGTTACAATTTTTTTAGGCCCATCTTATAATGAAATTACATTTCTATAGTTTTTTTTTTTTTGGTCTAATTTAATGCAAGACAGAATTTCAGGCTGTTTTTTCAAGATGAAAAGCATAATTTGTATGAGACACATACCTACACATAAGCTACAAAAGCAAATGTACAAACTAATGTGGAGCAAAGTGTGCATACCTATTCAATGTATACTTTTTGAAGAATAGGGAATGAGCAGTGTTGTACTACACCAGACCTACATGTGAAAATACAGCCAGATATCAATGTTTCTTCAGCCTAAGCAGTCCAATTATGAGAATCAAAAGAAATTTTCAGTTATTTGAGATTCAGGGCTTTTTCTGGCAGCATGCAACTGCGGGCATGTTAGTCACCAGGGATCTGTATAACAAGAGAATTTATTGAGCAAAAGGAAACTGTAGAAAGACCTCATCCGTTTGCAACAGTAGCAATACCTCTTCTTACATGAGCATGCGCTTTTCATCAGTCATGGCTTACTAAACATAAAACATAGAACACAGAACAAAAAAAAAGAACAATGCTTTTGAAAACATTCCAGTATCCAGTATGACAAGAGACAGGGGAAGACAAGAAGGTTCCAATATCAGCTTAAGATTAGGCACGTGAAAATGTTGTCTGTTGATTTATAACCTTAGTCACATAGAATTTTTTCTCTTACATTATCCACCAAACTTACAGAATCAACCTTAAAACTCAGTACAAGCACTGAATCCCAGCAGTGCTGGCCACCTGCTGCAGACTCCAACTGTTACTACAGCTAAAAAGGCTGAGGAACATTCTATGTGGTGCATGGTATGCAAATCCTTTCTGTGGTATAGCATATCAGCTGCCTTTCAGCCCCCAGGGAAACACCTTTTTCTGCATTCTTCAGGTATATTGTTTGAAGTGAGAACGGTACATTTAAGAGAGGTATGCTTCTCAAACTACTTTACTGAGCTGTAGTTACTTCTGCAGACCGTCCGAGTTTAATGACACCACCTCATGTTTTACTAATGTCTGAATTTACAAAGTAATGATTAGATGACACATACACACAATCAACGTAGGACTACGTAAAATAAGGCCAATTTTGTAAACATTAAATAGTCTGAGAACCTTTCCTAGGTTACCTTATTCTAGGCCTAGAATAAGGTCAAACTTAGGGTAAACAAGCTTATAAAGATGAATTACATTGCCATCATTAGGCAATTTACCTTGATTAGGTGCCTCAGTAAAATGTTGCCCTACAATAAACACAAGAAGCAGCAAGAAGACAAGACATAATTTCCCATTTTAACCTAAACTGTTGTGTGAAACATACTAAAAAAATACTAAAAAAGATAAATTAGGAAAATATTTCTTGCAGTCCTGGTAACCTAGTTTAATCAGATTCTGTGAATGTTTGAGAAACCAGGCATCTCTTTTACAATGTATTGTCCAGTAGGAGAGCTAATTTCTGAGCAGACTTGATGTCCCTGTGTAAAGATGGTACTTATGAGATCAGATAACAGTGTTTGAGTGATTTAAGTATTTAGGGGTGGTGGTGGTCTAGTGGTAGTGTACTTGCCTATGGCTCAAGCAGTCCCAGGTTTGAATCCCACCTCTGGCACTATCACCATTGGGTCCCTTGGCAAGTAAGTAGGACATGGAAGTCCCTGTAATTAGGACATGGATAAGAGCGTCTGCTAAATGCTGTAAATGTAAAAATTATTCATTCTGAATGAAACTGATGAGTGTTCGGTGGGTGGCAGTGGTCTAGTGGTAGGGTACTTACCTATGGCTCAAGAGGTTTGAATCCCACCTCTGGCACTACCACCACTGGGTCCCTGAGCAAGACCCTTAACCCTGAATTGCTCTAGGACTGTCCCTGTAATTAGGACATGGAAGAGCATCTGCTAAATGCCATAAATGTAAATATATGTATGATAGCTTACTTTGAGATGATCATCATAAGGGATGTGCTCCAGTTAAAAGCAGTTCACTTAAAGCTTTGACTTATACTCTAGGTTGTTTCTAGCAACGTGTATTTTTTTTAATTAAACCACTAAAAACAAGGGAAAAGCATTGCATTTGTGAACCCAGTTTTCAGTTGTAGATTCAATGACATGTTAAATTCAGTATCACAATTGAGTATCAACATGTTAATAAATTACTTGGAAGCAGTAAAGGACAGACATATTGTTAAAAATTAAACATATATCCATAGTTGCATTTACTCCATGTGTTCCATATATCTGATCTCACGTCAGTCTTATCTGGCATGTCTGTCACTTTAAGAAGGCTCACTGTGTAGTCCATGAGCTCTTGCCTGTTGCTGGGTTGATGCACTTAGCAACGGGTAAAATAATGGATTTTCTTGACAGCTGAGGGTACTGTCAAAAGCAGGCCAACTTGGTGTTCCTAGTTTGGATGCCGTGGGCTACACTGCCAAAATCCCACTCATTTATCTGGTTGTCACTTGCAAGAAATGATCTTTATTACTATCCTTGTTTATACCCACTGTATATTATCATATATTTGCCATGTGCTGTCTATCATGTGTTTTGCAAGAGGGGTTTCAGTGATATAGGAAGAGAGGCTCATTACGAGCAGACATAAGCAATGTAAAAAAAATAAATAAATAAAATAGAATAACAGTCTTCATTACACATTGAAGTAAATGATGCTGCAAAGCCCAAAGTAGGCCATTTGTCTGCTGCCAATCTTTGCTTCATTGGATCTTCTTGTCTGCTCCAGCTGCATAAAATATTGAGCAACTTTAGGGTGGGGGTAGAGGAGTTTTTATTGGATCACAGCTCAAGTGAAGCTTCATTCTGTTTTGAGCTCATTCGCAAAAAGAAAAGCTCTTAAGAAAAAAATGGTCTGTCTTTCTTTCCATAATAAGGCTGGATGAAAAAACATGGTAAATATGATGTGTCACAGAAGTTGCTGGTGCCTTTTTACAAAAGAGCTGTTTATGCTGTAACCAAAATATACTGATTCAGAAGTCTGTCAGAATTTAAACGGGCTTGATCCAGACATATCACATATCATTACCCCTAAAAACGTAATGCAATCTGATCAAGACCTTTCAGTGACATGAATGAGCAATGGTCATTCTTTCTAAGAATTCAGCTTGAATTGCATTGCCTTTTTGGATGAGGTCCAGCTTATTCTGTGGACTGTTATTAAGTCTGCAGAAAGAATAATATTCTTGAACGTGTTCAGTGAGCAGAATATTCGCACTGCCAGACCAAATACCTGGGGAGTTTAGCAAGTGCGTCTTTTCCAGGGCAAGACTAGAAATTAGTCACACAGGATTAACAAATGCAGGGGTGATCATTGTCTAAATCACAGCAAAAGAAAGCTGATGGTAACATAAATAATTAGCCAGTGAACTCATATGACCAAGGCAGTATTAATAAACTCAGTATCGTAAAAATTTGCAAATATATCTTTTAATGCACTTTGCACCAGTACATTGGTTCCCTGGTACACTGACATTAACTCATTTACTTCTAGTCCTACACTTGCTTCCATCTTAAAATCAGTGTCGGACTCAAGCAATTTTCTCATATTTTTCCACTAAAGCAGTCCTTGAAGTATCTCAGATAGATTAAATAGTCAAATTAGACAGTTAGACAAATAGTCTAACTCTCTTGTATCTAACCTCTATTAGCCCAGTCCCAGTAATAGGTACATAAGATCTCCAGTGACAACATTACTAGACTAAGAAAAGTGGCTTCTCTGTCAAACTGCTCTGTGAAAGGTTCTTAATGGTTATTACCTAATTAAAGCCTGCATAGTTGCATAATCTCAAAGGTGTGCTTATATATATATAACTTTAAAAGCACACAAATGAGTTTGAAAATTGATGCTAAAATTAAAAATGCATAAAAATTCCATTAAATAATAATTGCAATATGAAATAAATTAATCTTAATTCTTATAGTCTTAATGGGCCAGCATAAAGTATATGGGTGTGAGAACAGTCCATCACCAAGTTGCTGCTGTTGGGAAACGCTGTGATGTGTGCTGCGGTGCTCTGCTCGCTCACAAAAGAAGAGTGGCTTTTGTAGAGTGACACATGTCCTCCTGTAGCATGCTAAGCATACACCTTGCTGCTGAACTTTAGGGATGGGCAAGGTTTTGAGGGCTTTTTTCTTTTGAAAATTCCCCCCAGTCTACACCTGTCAGAGGCACACACAGCATATATTTTCTTTTTTTATTTTGCTTGCCTTTTCTAGGTCTATTTCTCTGTCTTGCAGAGAGGCCAGGGGCAAGAGAATGGATCTGTGTATTTCGGGAGGGGAGAATGATTGAGATGAAATGAAAGAAAGAAAGAGAAAGAAAGAGAGAAAAAGAAGCCAAGAGGAAAAGGGAACTGGATATTTTTCCATTTCACATTTCATGTTTTAGTCTTCTCAACAGGCTCCAAATGCCAGGCTAAAAACTCTTGTCTCCAGCTTGTCTCTCTGTGAAAGCTTTCTGGTGTTAACATGTTCCTCACTACTATGATTCTACATCATTCTGTAATGAGGCCATGTTAAAAAAACACACAAAGACACCTTAAGAGTTCATTTAGATGTGAGATTTTTTTTCAGTCTAACAAAAGGCAGTTTGAGGTTGCTGCAGTAACTGTGCACAATATAAGTCTAAAAATATAAAGCACGTTTCTGTGGTGCTGTCACATTTCCAAATGCTATGATTAAATAGTTAATCCTGCATCTCTTTTTCAAGACTCCATGGGCTAATCTGACACCGGACAGTTACAGAGCTAAACAGGCATAGCTAAACACCCAGCTAATCACTGCTGGGGCTTCTTTTGCAAAATGCATGTCTGGAAAATACTGTAAGCCTTTGGAATCAGTGCTACTGTTTGATCCTCTTTATATAAATATGGCTGTGTATAGGTGAGAGAGAGAGAGAGAGAGAGAGAGAGAGAGAGAGAGAGAGA
>CM029374.1:19880637-19950982 GCA_017165825.1 Hepsetus odoe | reverse complement strand
GAGAGAGAGAGAGAGAGAGAGAGAGAGAGAGAGAGAGAGAGAGAGAGAGAGTGCTACTGCTACTGATCCATAACTAAACACACAGCGATCTACAGAGAGCACTGAATGCTCGCGCTCTCTCTCACTCTTTCTCTCTCTCTCTCTCTCTCTCTCTCTCTCACTCTTTCTCTCTCTCTCTCTCTCTCTCTCTCCATCTTCATCACCCATGCACTTTACACGCTTATCATACCTGTTTAATCATTATGATCAATAACAACAACAAAAATGATAGTCAATTAATTATTGAAAAATATAAATCTGTCTTTGTTTTTACTGCATTCCTATTTAATACAAAGTGATTTCATAGATTATAACCACATCTTCATAGCATTAACACATGTCTAGTAGTACCTATCAGCTATGAACATTTGACATGTACATCTCATGTGACATGAGGGAACAAGCGTGCCATGAAAAGAAGATTCTCAGTTTTTTCACAGTTCACTGGACAGTGAAAAGAGCGTATATATGTTAATATCTGCATGAATTAAAGATCTAAATGCCTTAAAGCAGGTGAAGATTTATTCTGTCTTCATTTGATTAGAAAAGGGGGAAGAAAGCATCAAGGTACAATTTGGAGATGCACTACAAGGAGATGCAGTGAAAAAGGAACTCTGTATGTTTAATATACACCATTCAGAAATGGTGACTGCCAAAAGAGGACACACTAACAGGGGCACTCTAGGAGTGCTGCATGTTCCCTTGAAATAAGGAAGCTCAATAGACTTGCATTGGTTTTTATCTGTTTTTAAAAAGGTGTTAATATTAGATTTTTCAGTTACAATGTAAACAGTGTTATTCAGAGTGATTTGATGTTAAAAGGTGCAGGGAGTTGTAATAGGAACCGGAGGTTGGGACTTCGATAAAGCCTTTTTATTTGCACGTAGAAATGGCCAGGTGAATCTACTTATGTATCCTGGGATAAACTCTCAGTACTTATCTGGGGAGGAAAAGGAGCTCAGATTATGGGTCGATTAATGTATTATTCCGAGATACATTATAATTTTCTTGTAGTATTCAAACATTTACATTTATAGCATTTAGCAGACGCTCTTATCCAGAGTGACTTCTATGTGCTAATTACAGGGACAGCCTCCCCTGGAGCAATTCAGGGTTAAGGGTCTTGCTCAGGGACCCAGGGATGATAGTGCTAGAAGTGGGATTTGAACCTGGGACCTCTTGAGCCATTGGTCCATAGGCAAGTACCCTACCACTAGACCACCACCACCCTGGTGAGCTCAAATACCATTATAGACAAATAACAGTTCTCACCAATGAACGTGTCAGATAGCCTAGAATAGGTTATATTAGACATGCCATAATTTTCGTAATGGTGCATTTCCATGACTGAATATATTATTGCATATATTTTGGGATGTGTTCACAACATATCCTTAGAGAAGAAGGGGAAGGTCTGACATGGTGTGTATACTGGGGAATTATTACATACACAGCTTTCCGAATATATAAAAGACTGTAGGTATAAAGATTGTATGGATTTAAAGCATTTGAAAACATTCGATTACACTACAATATATAAACATAAAAAATAGATTTGAAATAAAAATTAAAAAGGTTCCTTTAATACTTAAAAAATTATAGGTTCAAATCAGAATGTTATGGTAAACACATAGAAATGCTAGCATATAACTTGGATTAACGTTGATAAAAATCTGCTGTGGCTTTCCCTTTCGAATCTTTCCCAGTTTTCCAGTTCTTCACAAATGCATGGGCTTCCATCACTTTGGTAGAGATTAGTCTTTGTCTTATAGTTCAAAATTTCCAGACATTTTGTGGCTCAACCCTTTTTTTGTAATTTGCAACTAGTGGTTTGGCTGCAATCTTTCTACTCTCGAATGATGCTTTCTGATGCCTCAGTCCCTGTACAGTAGAGGTTGTTCAAGATGTCACTGGCTGTTGTTTTGGGTTTTTTCTTTATTTCTTTTACATTTCGTCTGAAATAAGCTTTTGTTGTTTTGCCTGAATGACTGGTTCAATGTCATTTGCAAAGTACCAGTGGTTTCCTTTTTTCAGGATATTCCAAATAACAGTAATTGTAAATGTTTGTAAAAAGCATTTAATGGCCCTTTTTTCTCAAATTTAAAATGGCATCATTTTCCCCATAGACACTGGTCAGAATCTCATGCTTCAATACTTTTGCTCACTTGTGGAACTGGGTGGTCAGATACTATGCATAGTTCTATGTAGTTTAACATGTCTTGATTGAAATACCAATGGCTGAAAATTTTAATGGACCTCTACATAATGTTTTTTGTTGAAATGTACACCCAAGCCAAGAATGATATTTTAAAGGTTGTATATGTGAATACAGTGCATGCATGTGTAAACACTCTGGATGAGGGAGAGCCTGTCTTTCTCTGGATCCCCTTTAGGCGTAAAAGCAGCGAGCGCAGCAGGTTGAGTGCCTTGTCTGTCCAGCACGAGTGCCATTTGTCATCATACAGCATATTGCTTGCTGAAAAATGGGGTAAGACACGGTGCAGTGTCCTATCTGTCTTCTGCAATATATTGTAGGTTGTGCACGTTTAGCTTAAAACTTAAACTGTGCATTTAATACAATAAAGCTGCATTAAAACTGCAAACCGTGAATACTCCTAAAAAATAACATTACCACAGAGATTGCAGCATTGCATTTTTGGTTGCCTTCCCAGATGCTAAAAGCTTTTTCTTTGTGAACTACTTTGAATATTTCAGTATGTCTAGGGAATACAGGTAGCCATCAGTTTTGATCAGATGTGGCTCAGCAGTTATGAGCCAGACAAGTGTAATCTATACACAAGGCACCTAGGGGGCTAGGCCTTCCAAAATCTGACCTCACTTCCCAAAACCAAATTGCATACACCTCAGCTGAAATACGATATGGGCTGGGCTATATACTGATTACCTGTCCAGTGTGTTTTCTTGCCTTTCACCCTGTGAGAGCTGGGATAGGCTCCAGCACTACCTGCGACTCTTTGGGACAAGAAGCTAAGAAAATGAAGGGGAGAACTTTGGATTAATGTCATGCACCCTAAGGCAGGGATGGCAAATAGTTATTTGTCTGTTATGTGAATTATATAGTGAACTATACAAATAGAAATAGTGGACAAGGCAGAATGTTCACTGGGAGCAGATTGCTTACCTTTTAAAATTTTAAAAGACTTACTTATATATTGCACCAAAAAGGGTTCCACTACTATCAGCAGGTCAAAAGACCTTTTACATATAATCTTCTCTGTCACTGTGTGACACTCTGTCTGAGTGATTGGATTTCTGCAGTTATGATTTGCAGGTAAAATGTAATGGATGATTTGGTACATCACTGCTGTGACACTTTATAAAGTGGCAAAATGCTCTCATACTTCATTAACTTTGACATCATGTTGCTTAAAATGGTCTTTCCATCCAATGTTCTTTAATTCCAACCATATTTCAGTTTTGTCAGTGTTACACTACCGGTTAAACATTTTAGAACACCCCAAATTTTTCCAGTTTTTTAATTAAATCCAAGCAGTTTAATGTCTTATTGCACTCTGAAATGAAAGCATAGAACAAATAAACAAATGAAGCTAAAAAGTAAATGCTGGAATCCATGTATAAACCAAAATGCATTCTAAACTTTTGCCTCATTTGAGAAGTCACCTTTTGTAGATATAACAGTTGAACATACTCAAACATACTCAAAAAACAACACAAATATTCTTTATTTCCCATAAATGTGTGGCACTTGTAGGTTGCTTTACTTTCACTCATCTGTCCTGTTCATCCCAAACCAGCTTGAAGGGGTTGAAGTCTGGAGGCTGTGCTGGCCATTTCATGTTTTCAAACTTACCATCTTGTTCTTTTTTCCTAAGGTAGATCTGGCATAGCTTGAACTTATGTTTTGGGTCATTATCTTGCTGTAGGATGAACCCCTTGACTGACTAGATGCGTACCAGAGGGTACTACATGCCACTCCAGAATGCTGTGCTAGTTGTTTTGATTAAGGGTGCCTCTCATTCTGTACAAGTCACTGATCCTGGATCCAGCAAAACAGCCCCAGGCCATCACGCTTCCTCTTCCGTGTTTAACAGGTGATGTCACACACCGAGGAGCCATCCGTTCCCCTGCTCCTACATGATGAACAGAAGATGTCAAATTTTTATTCTTCAGCCCATAACACCTTCTTCCAGTCTTCAGTAGTCTATTGGTGGTGTTTAATGGCTCAGACAAGTCTCTTTTTCTTATTCTAAGATCTTGCAATGGCTTTCTTGCTGCAACTCTACCTGTCAAACCTGCAATTCGAAGTCTTCTCCTTACAATTGAAGCTGAGACTTGCTTAGAAGAATGACTATTATACTGTGCTTGAAGCCATGGTCCTATGAGCTGCCTATCACTCAAGCTGCTGACTCTCAGAAACTTGTCTTCTGATGCTAATGTGGCTTTGGGTCTGCCAGACCTCTTCCTATCAGAGTTTCCCTCAGTTTCTGAATGCCTTTTGATGGTGAAGGAGACTACTCACTGACACCTTGACTTTCTATGGAATTTCTCTGTAGGAAAGACCTACACTTTTAAGTGTTATGATGGTCTGTCTCTCTTCCATTGTTTATTGCCTTTTTCTCACCATTTTCATAGCAACACACTACTTCCTGCAGTGCAATACTGTTCAAATAATGCTCACAAGGCTATGGTATGACTATGTATTCCAATACTACTTCTACACAGACAGCGGGGTGAAGGTAATCAGAAAAAGTTGGGACACCTGTAGGTTTTGATTGCGCCGAATTTCAAGGGCTGATCTACCTCCATTGCTGCATGAAAAAATCCTTTTTGTATCACTCTGAAATGTACATTACTTTTGGGGTATCCTTACCTTTTTTCGTAACCTCCTACTGTTCACCACTTACCTTTTTCAAGCTATTCATTGGACTTGAACTGCTAGAAAATTGGGGTGTTCTAAAACCTTTGACCAGCAGTGTATATGGACAATCTGAAACTCTGAAAGACCTAATGTGATCCATTTCTGAATCTGATTACTTCCCTGCTCTAACTGCAATAATTGTCTTGCATCTTTGACGTATAAGCTTAGGTTTTAACATGAGAAAACAGAGAGGAGGGAGCCATGATCGGCAGACAATTATTAAACTAATATCTAAACGTATTAAGTCTGCTACCATTTTATACTTCAGTGAGTCAGTGCAGAATGTACTAAGACAGTGTCAATCAAAATAATAATAGGCTGCTTATGATGGACCTAGATGGTAGATTGCTGATGAAGGTGTTGTGTTCTGCTCTGGTTTTACTGGAAATGGACACTGAAGCGTTATGTAACTAAAAAAAGTACAGAATGAATATTACATTTAGACTTCAGATTAGCTTCAGAATCATAATGTGTGCACTAAAGTGATGCATTCATGTGCTATCTATCGCTACTCTGTCTAAGACTTACATTAATAATTCATTTAGAGTAACCCTACAATACGGATCTGTAGCCAACCTCTAAAATTACTCTGCCTTGATATTCAGTTGTTTTCACATGAGACCACTTCACAGTAGCTAAAGAACACATAGGCCCTGTTCTGTAAGAACAAGGATGTTGCTGCTTTAGTGTTGTCCTCTTAAGGATAATGCAACCTTCTTGATTCTTCTGGTGTTTTGGTAATTCTGTCACTTTCTGAGTTTGTTTAGCAATGTCTGTCACTTTGTACAGAAGTGGAGCAGCGGAGGCCTAGTGGTTTGTGACTAGGCCCTAGGATCGGAAGGTCATTGATTTGAATCCCAGACTTGTAGGTTGCCCTGAGGTCTCCCCATTACTGCTCCTCGGGTACTTTAAATAGCTGCCCCCTGCTGGACGATTAAAACCAGAGGTTGTATTTCGTTGTGTCTCACTGTGTGCTATGCTGGGTTTCACAAACATAGGTCCGTAGGCAAGTATCCTACCACTAGACCACCACCACCCTAACAGTCACATTCACTTCACTTAATTTTGAAGGGCTGATGAATAAAGACAATGAAAGAGAGAGAAGATTGGATGATGTGAGGACATTGAACCAGGAAGTGCAGTGGATTAGCAAGATGGAAGTAAAAGCAGTGAAGAAGAGGATGTAGAATGGAAAGGCTGTTGGTTCTGCTGTGCGCTGTTGAGGAGAGATGGCAGTTGAGTTTTTGACCAGATTGTTTAACACAATCTGGGAAAATGAGTGGATGCCGGAGGTGTGAAGATGAAGTCGACTGGTTCACTTTTCAAGAATAAGGGTGATGCACAGAGCGTTTTCATGATCACTAAAAGTATGCATTCAAAAGGTTTAAAATAGTCAACATCGTTCAACAAAATAATGTTATATTTACAGGCAGCATAAACACAGACCAGCTCTCTCAATAGGACTGTATGCTTTAAATTGATGTTGCCTTTTTTGTTCACTAGATAAAGTGAAGATTTAAAAAAATTATTATAATAATATTATTATTATTATTATTATGCTTACGTTTATTATTTTTGCTGGAAAGAAAATCGTCTTGTTACTGAAGTCCTCAAAGACCTAAACTATTACTTCCTGTTCTGCATGGACTATTCTCTGACAGAAACCCAGGCTGCTGACTTGGACAGATGATATTTGTTCTTTTGTCATGTTCCAGTGTGAATTTAAGAGTTTGCAATGCCACTTGCTTCAGCTGAGGTGACAGGTGATGTCTGTTGCATGTTAGAGCATTGCGTCTTAGACAGGTGAATGGAATGAAAGCAATATCCCATTCTTTGTGCCCCTGTATGTATACTGTGCTGTGCTTCTCTGGTCGTTCTAGTCAGGGCACGTAACTCCATATCAACCCCCAACCCCCCCCCCCAACACACACACACAGATTCTCTCTCTCTCACACTCACACACACACACACACACACACACACACACACATTCTCTCTCTCTCTCTCTCTCTCTCTCTCTCTCTCTCTCTCTCACACACACACACACACACACACACACACACACACACACACACACACAATTTTGTTCCAGGGCTACTTATTAATATCAGCTTTAGCTTTTTGGAAGGTCACTGGGACACCTGTGCGTAATAGATGTGGCAAGGACTCCATCATGCCTCCATAACTCAATAGATTTCAATAGATTCCTGGGCATTTCCATTTTCAGTCCTATTTGTGAGAGAAATAAAAATGATTTCATCTTTCCTCTCATTTCTTTCATTCATCAGAGACAGATGGCTAACTGCAAAAAATCACATCACACAAAAACCCCTCAGTACTTGCTGATGAATATTATTTCAGTGTCATTTAATGCTCATTTAAAAGCGAACACACAATATGTCATTAAACGCAATTTTCAAGATAATTCTTGGTTGTACAGTGATTTATGCACAGAGGTGAATATGTATGCATGTTTTATCAGATAACAAAGTGAATTTTATTAATAACATTTATGATGCAGACAGGAATGTACACAATTTTAAAGGGTGGCTCTTTATAGTCATGATTATATTTGGCCAAAACACAATATGACTCAGTAAATACCTTTATAAACCCTTGCTCTTCAGAATATTTTTTGTAAATAAGTGCAAATGTTAATGACCTAGATATTTAGGGGTATTATATATAGTTTTCCTCCCTGCGATGGGTTGGCGACCTGTCCAGGGTGCGTCCCCCGTCCTCGCCCTGTGTGCGCTGGGTTGGACACCAGCACTCCCCTGCGACCCCGTTTGGGACAAGCGGCAGAAAATGGATGGATATATAGTTTTCATAAAATGTTCATACAAGCTAACAACATATATCAAGAATGTATATGTGACTACAGCTCATGCATATGCAAATAGCTTGGATGAGAGAAGTGAGATGTGTTAGTATAAAGGACCTTTTTAATGTTTAAGGAATCTCTGCACAATGTAAAGGTTCTATACTAGAATAAGTGGGTTTGTATGCGAACCATTCAAGAGGCTTTATGTTTAATAGTTAAAGGTACAAAGTTTTCAAACTCAAGTTCAGCAGGAGGGAAGCAGAGGGAAAGAGAGAGAGGGGGAAAGAGAGAGGGAGAGAGAGAACAATCAGAAAAGCTGTTTGTAAGCAGAGTGTAAGGAAGGCCAAAGTAGTGTCGTGTAATGTCTTCATATTTAATGCGCTGAGCCTGGTGCAGTTTGGCTGATGGGGGGTATGATAGCGTGCCCTATACTCCAGCAGCTGCTTTTAGCCTCACTGCAAAAGTTCCGGTATGCACTTCTTATGTTTGCTGCACTGGTGCATAAAAAACGTGTCGCCAAATGAATGTGTCCAAGCACTCTCGGAAAAACTTACATGCACTAACGCAGCACTTCCACAGCAAACCCTGTCATTCTCACTCTCACCGGTGGGAGGAAGTGCAAGATCATGGAAGAGCTGATTTGTGCACAGTCTAGTGTCAGTCTGTTGTGAAAGTGCGAGGTTAATGCTGTAGCTTTCTCAGTTTTAACCACACTGGATTAACCACTGTTTCAATTCAATAGCCAAGCTTGTATAAAATATAAATTCACAAAGGGTTAAATATTGATTTTGTGCTTTCTTATCACTCAAAATGCAGAATGCATGCAGTCTGATTTAATCACACTGTGATTTAGTGGGGCAGAGCAATTTACTTGGCAAAAAGCAATGGTAAGTGGTCCCTAAAAGGCTGTCAGTGTTTGTTTGCAGAGGTCACTCTGAGAAGGTCAGCCACACCCCATCCTTCAATCAGCTCTATCTAAGTAACCATTCAACAACTAAATAAACTACAACATGCACATGTAAAAGGTCCAACACATGTACTTTATCAGAGGCAGGTGTTTGGAATAAAGGTGCTTTTTGAGTGTAAAACAGGAGAAAAATCTCATTATTCCAGGTTGAGAGCTAGAAATAGAAATGGCAGATTTAATGCTCGACAATACAATGATTTAATGCATTCATAACATAAATAACACATGGAACAAAATTCATCAGCACTTTATTCCAAAAGGTGCCCCAGCTAATGGGCTCCATTGTCCCTCTTTATTTTAGGCAAAGCCCAGCAAACGCTGTGACTCAATGCCCGACCTTTCTGCTTCAGAAATATACAGTTCCTCAAACCTGTCAGTTTGTACATTTGTAGCAAGGTGTGAAAACTAATAGGCTATATAATAGGCTGGAAAAAAAAAATTATATCAGGAGAAAGGACTCCCCACATATGTTGACCCCATAGTCCATCACCCAAGCACTGTCAGATCACATCACACACTGAGGTGTCTTTTGAACTTCATGCCTTGGTGATTCAGAGTGCTTTCGGGGCACAAGGATGACACACAGTATTAGGCAAGTGGTTTTAATTTTATGGCTGATTGGTGGTCTTTATATACCAGGCTGCAATCCATCAGCGTGTTTTGATCATACAGTTCAGCTGATCACTTGTTGGCATAACCTTAAGTTACAGCTTCATTATTGCCAGGTCTAGTATTAATTCTAAACTTTTTTTGAGCAGTCATATCAGATCATGTGCAATTTAATAATTAAAATGTGGACGCTTTTAGTTTTCACCACAAGAGGTCAGCAGTGGGTTATTTATCAAACACTACTGTACATTTTAATACCTTTTAAGCTGATTTGAGCTTTTTGGTGGCATTACATTTTTTTCAACCCAGTTAAAGGTTTGAAGCATTTCTGTGCCCACCCCTTCTCTTGCTTTACAGCAATCAATAAATACATTTAAGTACGTTTAAGTAGAGTGCATGATTTACCTCCATATGTGCAGAGGTCATTTTTATCATCCTGGTGACAGCAATCAGTTTTCATATTATTTGCTCCAAAAAGGAAGTGCATGTTAAACATTAGGAATAAATACATGTCATTTAATTGTCTTCTTTCTCAGTGTCCTAATAAATACATTTATCACAGATGATGTCCTTAAATGACTTATCCATCACTTTTGTGAAAAAATGAAAAAATAACTACCAAACAATAAACAGGCAGGCATATCTAACACGAGGAACAGTCCAGTAGAGAGCAGCACATAACAAAAAAAAATCTGTTCCCCTTTACAGAATCCTTTTTCCTCCCCTTCTTGAAATTGTTTATTCCCTGTGCCAGCAGCGCCTGAGAATCTGGACTCGTCCAGGAGGCTGTGAAATCGCTTTGACAGTTCAAAGTAAGACATTGTCTGTCTTTCTCGCCTCTGTTTTCCAGTGTCCCCACACCTCCAAATCTGATGCATGAAAAAAAAAAAAACATTTCAACATAGCCATGAGATTTTCAAAAGAGCAAAGAACAATCTTCTTAGCTTTCATATTGAGACAGTTTTTCAGTTCTCACTGACCTCATTATTGTGGCCAAGTTTAATAAAAAAATAACAAACAAAAGCCTGAAATTCGGTCCCATCTTAAAGGTATCATATCATGTAAAGGCAATTTTTTTTTTACTTTTGAACATAGATGTTAGTTTTCAGAGTGTACCCTTTCCTCCGAGTCCACACAATTCAACTGCAGCCAAGTGCCTTGGCTGCAAAATGGCCCATTTTGAATTCAGTGTTTTTGTGATGTCACAAAAATCAGCACGTATCAAGCCTACCGCAGTTAAGCCCTGCTCCGTTTATTTAGAAGTTTTACAGTATGTCACAGATCAGTCATCAATCTTATAGGCAGAGTAACATAAGTTGCTTAAGGGGTACAAATAAGTGTAGAAATGTAGAAATGAAGTATGTTTTTGAAATGTGGAAAATAAATGCAGGAAAACTGTATGACATTGCCTCTTTAACAACAAATTAAAATTAAAAGTGTTTATAAATTGAAAATTGCATTTACACTTTGTCTGGGTCATGACAAACATACCAAAAGACATGGATCAAAATGACTTAAAATAGAATCTTATTCCATTAACTTTCGCAAGATATGAGGTGTATTTTTAAGAGTGACAATAAATTTGCTCTTGTGGATATGTATCTATCTCAAACAGACAGTACGTAGTTAAAGCAAAACCTAATCCTGCAAAAAAGCTACTTTAGATGCACTAGAACTAGACAGGAAGTAGTGCTTCAAGCACATTCTCCCTTAGCTTTGCAATTGTTTCAGCGAGGCACTGTGCAGGTAATGTAATTGAACATCCTGTGCTTCTTGGTGTAGATTAGACACTGATTGAGTCGTAAGCAAGAAAAGAAGGAGGGTTTGTGCAAGCAGACACTTACCTACCATTGATTTTTCCCTTGCAGAAAACCTTCAATTCAGTAGTACACCTGCTGAGAAATCACTCCTCCAGCAAGCAGGTCTTTACGCATCGTAATTCTATAGTGAGAATAGTGTCCTTTGTTGAATCCTGCTTTGCTTAAGTCATCTCATCTAGCCTGTTAACGGCTCATGAGTACACTGTCCCTCACATAATAGATTGAAGAGTTTCATGTGTTCTGCTGAGGCCTATTTGAAATCAGAGGGACTGAAGTTGTTTGGTCCTGAAATAAGATCTGGCAACGAGCTGAACTGCAATGATCTGCTTCAAATCACAAAAAAAACCCAAAAAAAACATAAGAAATAAGCTTCATTTAGCACAATACCTACAAAATATTGTTTCAGTGTATTCAAACATAGTCTTTAAATATATTTTAATGATATATATCAATCTTTTGCTACTGTTTGCTCAACATAAACCTACTAAATAATGTAAAATGTAAAACTTTATTCTAGCAGTGCACCTCTTGAAATACAAAGAAAATAAATACAATTTGTAACTGATACTACACTCTAAATTTAGGTATTTTGACGAAAAATATTTTGTGCACCAGTTTTTTATTGGGTTCAGTTGGATTCCATCTTCATATATGAAAAAAATGTTCATCTATGAACATTTGTTCTAAAGAATAAAATAATGCATTGAACTATAAAATATATATCGTATAAAGCATTCAGCTACATCTGCGGCATTTAGCAGACGCTCTTATCCAGTTCCTGATTACAGTCTCTCCTGGAGCAACTCAGGGTTAAGGATCTTGCTCAGGAACCCAATAGTGGTGGTGCTGGAGGTGGGATTCAAACCTGTGACCTCTTGGTCCATAGATAAGTATCCCACTACTAGACCACCGCCACCCCAGAGACATGATATAGCAGTGACCATCAGTACCTTATGCATCTTATCAGGACATGTGTCCTCATAAGTAGTTGCTTTTGTGGTCAGTTTATAAACTGCATGAACTCATCTTGCTTTTGAGAGAGCTAAAACTCATCTCATGATGATGATGTTTACTATTATTATTGTTATTATTTAAACCAGACAAAAGCTCTTAATCCTCATGTTCTTTAGCAAAGCTTTGGATGATAATTGTCCAAATGTCACTTCTATTGAAGGTGTTTTCTTGAGATTATGCTTTCAGTAACAGTTCAAAGCCTCTTTTTGTGCTTTCAGTGAAGATGGTAAAATAAGGTCACTTGGCTCAGATTAAATGAACACGTCTCAGAGGGGGGCAGATATATGTGATAAGGTTGCTATTTCTACTTTCTCTCTGTAGTTGTCATCATCACTCAAAGCTTTAATTCCTCTTTTTTGTGAAATACTTACGCTGCTATTCACCGAGTGTATAATTGCACAAGGTTTATTAAGCATGTATAAGGATTTTAAAAAATTATTTACTATATATATAGTCTTAACTAGAGACAGAAATCTCTGACGGTCCTCTGGGCATTTCTTTATACTCTATTAATTTTGTTCATATTATATACCATGGTTTAGACCTACTTATAATAACCTCCTGTGAATGATTATAGGCTTGTTTAATTACTAGATGTTGGCAATTTACTGATTCACAAAGAAATATCATACTCATACATGTATAGTTACTCTCAAATGATTGCTAAAGTTATTTGCATTATGTTTGACTTTTTAAATTCTTTAACTTTTTTTGACTTTGACTACTTAAATAAGATATTACAACTTTTAGATTTCCTAAATGTGACCTATTTCCTCCCAAGTGGTACCACCCAAAAATATAAATGTAAGATCCAGCCAAACTTGTTACTTGTTAGTGGGATTTTCTTGATCCTCTTCCCTTCATCTACTTTTTTTTGGGCTGTGGTATATGTTAGAGTCAGGATTTGTCATGGGTGTCAGCATTGCTCTAGTTTAGATCACAGGATTTATTTCAACGCTTGAATAGATGTTGAGGGCAGTAGAAATGTGTGCACTCCCTGTGAAATTTATGAGAGGTGCACGGCTCTCAGAGAAACCATTTCACTCCGCTAACTCTGGCAGACAAAGTAATCGCCCGACCTGTAATATGCTTCTGATGGAACTGGCTATACCACCTCACAGGTAGAGAGCATGCTGTAAAAAGCATGCTCCATTGGTTATGCTATGTTGGATGGAGGCTTAGTTCACTGTGATTGGAAATTTGAAAAGTCTGAAACTCTAAACTAAGGTCACTATGAAGCTCTGATTATTAATCAGAGAGCTTATATCAATGAACATTTATAACTGATATAGCGCATTCTCAGAATTGGCTTAATGTCTTTTTAGTGCAGTGTCACTGTGCCTGTCGAAACACATTGAACTTCAGTTTTGTGTAACAGGCCAGTGAGATTAGCTCAATGCTGTTTCAAAAGTGCTTTTCCGAAGATGGATTTAAGAGCAGAAGTGAATTAGAAACAAGCACGGTGATCTCCTTGCATTTGGACATTGAGGAGACTAATTATGAGAGACTGCAAAGTATGGAAGGAGTCATGAATTAAAGTTAGGTTAACAAAATGGATTTTTAGAGTTGAATTCTATTGTTCTGTTGTTCTTTACATTGTTTAATGTTGTTTATTACTGTGATTGTTGTGCTAGATTATATATATATTTATGCATACATATTTATGTGCTCTTTAAAGATACTTTGTAAGCATTACATAGTCTGTAGTTGCCTTTATAATGTATTAAACATTGGTGTGCTTGCCTAAAATGCTTTTAAATAGGCCAAAATGTGATTATTCTTATTTTGTTTTTTGATGTCATTTCAGACTGTTGAGACAATGCCATGCCAACAAAAGAGCCAACAAAAGAGCCACAGAGGAGCAATTTTCCCAATCCTGTCCTGCTGACGATTTCATTGATTAAGTTTGGCTTGAAACAAATTGCAAATTGACAGAGTCTGTTCAAATGCTTGGACAACCCAGAGCCAATTAACTTTTGCAAATGAGACTGACAGGAGTAGCAGGGTCGAGTTGTATCTACTCACTCATACAATGTGGAAAATGATGTGTTAATTGTGTTTGACATCTTTTCACATGTCACAAAATCATCTTTGACAGACTTTGCATTACAACATAAGTCATTTTTCCCTGTTTTAACAACACCCCCCTCCCAAAAATGTCTCTGCAGTAGTTTACTGACAGTGATATAGTCATTCCATTGAGTATTTGATCACTATACTGTATGTAATGTGTAGTGTTTCCTTAAAAGTGACAACCCTTGTCACAGCACTGCACACCATGAACCACAACGAAATTGGACCTCTGCTTTTAACCCATGCACACAAACACCGTGCAGCAGTGGGCAGCTATTGAAAGTGCCTGGGGAGCAGTGACGGGGATGGTACCTTGCTCAGGGGTACCTCAGGGCAACCTACTTTTTGAGGAAATTGAACCCACAAGCTTCCGATGCGGGGCCAACTCCCTAACCACTAGGCCACCGCTGCCCCAGCTTAAGGATCATTCTTAAGGATTAACCTTCAGTGGTTAACAGCCATACCATGCTAATGCATACACCATTTTAAAATCACACTGTGATGTTGTGGGTAAAAGGAAGAAGTGAATATCCAAATCTACAAAGGAACTATTGATAAAATCAATGTTACCTTTTAATAGAATTTACATTGCAGGTAAATAAATGCTCAGTTACATTACAAATAATAGACACCTTTGGTTTCTGTTATAATTATTATTTTGTATTTTGTGCATTTATTGTTTTTCGATAAATATAAATTCACCATATTTAACATGCTCAAGAAATAGATCAGTGGTAGCTGATTTCCTAGCAGTGACTCACTCACTCACTCACTCACTCGCTCACTCATTCACTTTCTTAGCCGCTTGTCCTGATTAGGGTCGAAGGTGGTGCTGGGAACACGTTGAACAGGGTACCAGTCCATCACAGCATGGAGACACACAGACAAAATCACTTCCCCTTGTTGTTGTTGTGTAAAACTTAATTTTTTTACAAATCATACTGGCTTGAACACCACACGTTATATTAAAATCATGTAAGCTTTCAGTGTGGAAAACTGTCCATTTCCATTACTGCGAACATCAGTAATACTGAAGGCTCTAAATTCAAATTTCTTTTGCGGAGCGTTATCAATCATTTATTGTGAAAATGTTTATTAATGTACTTCAAGTTGATGATTAGTTATTTATTATGTGTATGCGACCTCTAGCACCGCACAGCATCGGCTGAGTCATTCAGCGACTGTGTTAAATTTATGAGGGATGCTGTACAGCTGCCCACTCTGCATTGAGGTAAAAAGAGTGAGGAGTAGCTCCTGGGCTTGAATACTAGGCAGCTGTGAAACCTCAAACAAAACAGTTTCTGCCTGGTTCACTGCATAATCCCACATGCTATTGTCATATTGTGCTCTTCCATCTCTCTCTCCTTCTTTCTCTCTCTCTCTCTCTATCTAACCTTTTTTCAGACAGGATTATTCTACTCTGCTACAGATACTGATGATGTCTAATAACATGAAAATGATGAAAATGATCTTGACATACATATGTTCTTAATCACACTACACAAATGTATTATGAATTTTTTTTCCCACTGGGCTTTACCCTCTTCTTGCTATTGTAACTATATACTTCAGGGGCAGCGGTGGCCTAGTGGTTAGGGTGTTAGCCAGAGGATCAGGGGTTCGAACCCCTTCCCAATAGGTTGCCCTGAGGTACCCTTGAGCAAGGTGCCATCCCTGTCACTGCTCCCCGGGCGCTTTCAATAGCTGCCCACTGCTGCACGGTGTTTGAGTGTGCATGGGTTAAAAGCAGAGGTCCAATTTTGTTGTGGTTCATTGTCTGCTGTGCTTTGACCTAGCAATGACGAGGGTCGTCACTTTCACTTTCACTTTCATTTCAGCTAACAGTGTAACTAGCTTTTTACAGAGGCTCTAGGGGCTGGGTAATGGTCATCCTAATCAATTTTAATTAAGAAAAAAAAACATCAGTAAGAGTCCAATCATATTATTACTCAAATATTATTTTTATTAAATCTGCATAAAAGGTAAGTTGTTACATGAACAGATACATCACGAAATATATTCATCATATATCCATCAGAAAGCATCATCGCTACATGAAAGAAATTGGCATCTAGATTAGGAGAGCTGGAGAAGAATGCTTCATTATGTGCTTATAATAAATTACATAGTCTTACCCTAAAATACTAATAAAATATAAATTATTTATAATGGCTAATAAAATATTTGAAGTATGTTGTGATCATTTGCCCCAAATCACAAACTGCAAAGCAGCTGCAGTACTTTCCTTTTAATAATTTAAACTGCAGTTAAACAGAAGCAAATGACTATCAATAATTCGAACTAAATTAAAATTAAAGTAAAAATATTTTTTCAAATATCTTCGGCAGACTTTTGGTTTATATTGTACTGTGATCTCCATAATGTTTCATTGTTAAATGAACCCAAAAACTATGCAAATTACATTGCCATGGATTTATCAGAAGAATGAGCTGAAATAGCGAATACCCATTAAATGATATAAATAAGATGATATCATGTATTTTAGTAGGTCTTCAACAGTATGAATAAAAGAGAAACTTCTCACGCAGGCACTTAATGAAGTGACAAATAAGTTTCTTATGGGCTTCTTACATCAGAAGAAATATACTCCTCATGCATACATCATGTATATACATTCATTCTGCAAATATGACTTCTTCTGTTGTGCTCTGTCATCAATGCAGATATTCATATTGGTGCTGATGTTGTAAAAGCTGCAATCATGTGCCGAATACACAGTATATGCAGAAAAAGTTTGGCTCTGAAATTTGATGACATTCCCTTTGTCACAGTCACTGCTGAAAAATGTTCACCCCTTGTTGACCCTTTCAAAACAGACTTCTTCAAAATAACATCATAAGATGTAAAACAGGATAGAAATCAGGCTCCAGCAGATGCAAATGGCCACAATGCAGGTAGGAATATGTAAATTGTTTCACTTTCTTAAGGCAATACATACTGTACATTATGTATACCATGAATGATATTGCACAGCTTGTTACACAAAAATGTCTACATTTTTCAAGCCTCTATAGCTCCATACCTCTAAAAGCTAGGTTGTACAACATACAATGATTTCACTCAAGAAACTGTCATTGTTAATATAAAGAATCACAGACACCCATTACTCCACCCCACTTGATCAGGATGTAGTATATTAGAGTATATAACAGTTATGCTGACTTATAACACAAGTCTTTACAAATCTGACAAAATAAGGAGATCAGCTCTGGTAGACTTTTTTAAATATCTTCTCAGCTTAAGAGTTAAGTTTGAACCACTTCACAGCAGGATATCACTTCATTGTAATAGAAAAAGATTACTATAAATACGTAGATAATATTGAGAGGTATATCAAATATTCCAAATTTTTTTTGTGTTTTTTTTGACTGTTCATCATTACATTGCCAACCAAGCAAATATGGTTGGAAAACCTTTTTGTAAAAAAAAAAACAAAAAAAAACAAGCATTTTAGTGTAAACAAAATTGCCAGTATAATTGGAGAATTCCTGAAAAGGAGTGCAAAACTGTTAGTGTGACCTGCTTTTTATCAGCACTCTCCCAGCAATGATCTCAGTGATATAATCAAACCATTTTAAAGACCACATAACGTGGAATCAAAAGGCTCAGAAGCCTCCGCTATGAACATTTTGCATACTGTCGCATGCACAGAAATCTTATCATTCCACACTTATTCACAAGCATGAATGTGCCAAGCGCTTCTCTGAGAAAAGTCATTCTAATTTATAGCCAGTTCTTATCCATACCCTCTGCTGTAGACAGTGATGGAGTCAGTGTCCCATAGTCTCAACATTCTTCTCTTCAGCTGCCATGGGATATTGATGGGGTGTGGTCCACACAATCCGAGATGACAGTTATCTTTTAACATTTTGGCACAGGTCATGATGAAGAGCAATGCTGTTTACTCCAAATAGAATTGTAGCAGTTTCTGGATTACAGTGTTGTGTAGATGTAGACAAAGATGATAACAACCAAGTTGAGGATTGTCCCAATAATGCCTAGCATGGCCAAAATGGACTCCTCTTTACCCTCCTTGTCCTGAATTCCCTTTTCCTCATCAGTGAGAGAAGAGTTTACCATTTTCTCTGAAGTAGTCCGCAGTCTCTCTTTCAGGCCAATCTGTTAAAGAAGAAACACACAATTGGCCATCAATCAATCTAATCAAAGTGGGAGAGTAGACAACTGAAAAACGAATGCTGTGTTCCACAATTTAACCCTTTAAAATATTGATTTGGCCAAATAGCAACACAGCTTTAGACATGAAGCAGCTTACGGACTTGACTCACTCACTCACTCACTCACTCACTCACTCATTCACTCAGCCTGAATATTTTGCATAAAGAGCAGCATCAGTAGCCAAAAAGCTTTGATGATGAGCATTAATGGCACCGTGTGCCCTTGTTTTTGAGGTCTAGGGATGATAAAAACATTTTCAGCCTACATTTCAGTTTAATCATATAATTCTAATATTTTACACACATCCTTTTTATACATATGCTTTTTACAAATCTCTTTTTATTAAACAGGTACATTGTGTAAAACCTGTTAGAAAAAAAGCATTTCAGTTAATCCTTATAGATAGTGCCAAAAACAAAATGGAAAGTCTCTAAAATTTTGATTTTATATCATTTCGTATTTGCAAAACATTCAAATTTGCTCCTCACGATTGGCAGAACAGTATAGTTTTTACACATTAAAATTCATCCATATACCACAGGAATTAAAGAAAGAAATCTTATACATGAACTGACTCTTCTTTCAGGCCTTCCAGACAAATCAGACCTTAAAGTTTTGATGGGACAGTTAAACTGTGACTTTTCTTTCTTTATGTTTCTTTAAAGTTCTTTATGCGATTTTTTTCCACCCCATTTTTATTTTCAGATATGTAGAAGATTTGGGGCAGCGGTGGCCTAGTGGTTAGGGAGTTGCCCCGGATCGGAAGATTGTGGGTTTGATTCCCTCACCAGTAGGTTGCCCTGAGTTACCCTGAGCAAGGTACCGTCCCCGCCACTGCTCCCCAGGTACTTTCATAGCTGCCCCCTGCTGCACGGTGTTTGAGTGCATGGGTTAAATGCAGAGGTCCAATTTTGTTGTGGTTCACTGTGTGCTGTGCTGTGACCTCGTAATGACAAGAATAGTCACTTTCACTTTTTCAGTGAAAATTGCAGGAAACTGCATTGCTAGTGCTCACTGCTCAGCTGCTCTGTTGGTTTGGTTTTCTTTCTGGTCTTCTAGTTTTATATATATTTTATATATATATATATATATATATATATATATATATATATATATATATATTCTCATAAGTTAGAGGTGAGGGAAAGTGGTCTACATGTTTTCTCTCATGAAGAAAAGTACTTCAACTGCTTGCTTAGTTTACAGTATCTTCGCATGCATGCTAACCATCCTGAGTCAGATTCAGAGATAATCTACTAGGCTTTGTTTGCAAGCTGCAGTGAATACATGTAAATGCAAAAGAACACACAAGTTACAATAAAATTTTCATTTCAACATATGGCAAAAAGTATGTAGATACTTGATCACCTGTATAAGCTTGATGGACTTCCCATTCCTCTTCTTGCAATTAAAGCAGCTTCTAATTCTCTGGGAAGACTTTTTACTTAATTTTAGTGTTTGTTCCCATCCAAAAATGTGAGGTTAGGCTCTAATGTTGGAAAAAAATGCCTGTCTCGCAAAACCATGGGTCATCAATCATATGAAGCTTCCCTAAGCTGCTGCCACAAAATTGGAAATATATTATTATTATTTAAAATGTATGTATATTGTGCCATTGAATAGGGAGTAGCTTGAGGAGACCTTGGAGAGATGGAGATGTGCTCTAGAGAGGAGACGGATGGAAGTGGGTAGGACAAAGACAGAATACATGAGTGTGAATACAAGGGAGAAAAGTGGAATAGTTAGGATGGAGGGAGTAGAGGTGACGAAGGTGGAGGAGTTTAAATATTTGGGATCAGCAGTTCAGAGTAACGGTAAGTGTGGAAGAGAGGTGAAGAAGAGAGTGCAGGCAGGTTGGAATGGGTGGAGAAGAGTGGCTGGAGTGATTTGTGACAGATGGTACTAGAGTAAAAGGGAAAATTTACAGGACAGCAGTGAGACCAGCTATGTTGTATGGGTTGGAGATGGTGTCACTGATGAAAAAGACAGAAGGCGGAGCTGGAAGAGTTAAGGATGCTGAGATTTTTTGTTGGGAGTGACGAGGATGGACTGGATTAGAAATAGTATGTTAGAGGGGCAGTCTGAATATATGCAACCTGAGGAAAGGTTTGAGTAAGACATGTTTATCACAGAGGTCCAATTTTCCCCTGCTGTCAATGAATGGCAAATGAATGGCAAAAACATTTGGCTCTATTAATGTTCCACAGCTATTCTGGAAAACTGGTTAAACATATGCAGTTTGGCATCTGTGGTTTTTTTTTTTCAGAAGTGTGACAGCAAAGTAATATACCCTATTTCCACTTGCTATTTTTGATTACAACACCATCACTAGGCAACAAAATGAAATTATTTCATTTCATTTCAATGACTGCATTATCGACTGGCCAAAGTACAAATTACTTCCGTGTCAAGGTTTTTCCCTTTTGTTTTGAAAGAGGAATTACACAATTGTGTCTAACATCATTCATTTTTTCTTTTGTCCTTGGGCTTTAGTGCATCAAGTTTTCTGCCTGTCATCCAGAGTATTGCTTCGTCGTATAGCATGGCTGGGGGTACTTAGCAGGGATTCCCTTAAACTTAATGCTCCTCTGTGTGTACAGCAGAGAAAATGCCATCATGCACAAAGTCATCTGTCCAGTGATGATAAAAAGTATGTTTGTGGGGGAGCTACAGTATGTCAGGTTGGCCAAAATGTGAACAAGAAAACAGCTTCATTAGAGGGAGCAGCTGCTCGTCTGTCACAAGAATATGGACACTTTCCAAAGCTGCTCCATTTGGTACAGCATGGCCCTATGGCAGGCAAGCTGTGTTACATCAGCCTCAGTGTTTTTAAGGTAACTGATGCATGTCCCAGTAAACTTAACAACTTAATGACTTCTTAAACAAAGCTTGAAGTTTTTTTTATAAAAATTTTTTTAATTAAAATCTGCATGGAAGAAACATGCCTTATACACTACAGATTCCACTTCCCAAAAACACTGTCTACTTATCAAGCTATTCATCATGGCCCAAGTGTGAACACATTTATCCTGGTTCTGACCAAGTGTGGACAAAAGTCTGAAGAGATGGCAAGCTCCTCTGTAAAAGCAATACAGAGCTCTGACTGCTTTTTCGTCTTCTTTTTTTTCTAGACACAGTGGGCTTAAAACCAGCTAAAATTAAATTTGCATTTGGCTAACAAGGCTCATCTAGTCCCAAGGAGATACAGAAGTCTTAAACTCCATCTGTTCCCCAGGCTTCAGCCCAGGGCACAATGGGCTCAGTTTTCCAAAGTGCTAAACCAGATCACACTTTATGATGAGCTAATGACACAGTCCTGTCTTAAGCTGTTTGTTTTGAAGCAACACATTAACATGTATAATCTAACAAGCTACATGCTTACATACACTTCTATTTCATAATGCAAGACCAGAAAAGATTAAAAAGCATCATAAGTCCTTTATTTATTAAATTACCTTTCACATAAAATTTGTGCACAATGTAAATATGTCATGCAATAAAATAAACTTCAAAAACCTCAGATTATACACACACATTTGTACAGTGAGACTGGTTGCAAAAGAAGTTGTTATCAGGCTCATATCAACAGATGCTCAGATGTATTAACCTGTACAGTAAAATCTTATTGCAGGCTTTAAGCATGTGATAATAAAGAACTAAAGATTTTAGTACTTTTTAAAAATCAATTTTCATTTAATGAAAGCCATTTTTTTGGTTAGCAGACTCAAAATGATTAATTAAATGCTACTTGAAAAAGCATGTCTAAAAATATCTAGGGAAAGATGTAAAAGCTTCATCTCAATTCCAGGAAAGATTTTTCTATATACATTTTAAAATAAATACATGCACCTTTCCAACTGCAATTCACCTCCACGTGCAGAGTGCTGTGCAAAAATAATGAGCCAACCTTCATTTTTTTCATATTTGCTCCGAAGGAGTCAGACTTTCTTGTATTTTGTAATGTGTTGTTGAGCAATAATTTTATCCAGGCTTCCAGTAAGAGAACGCTTTGGGCTCTTATTTTCAGTCCAGTCCGTATCTGAGCAGTTTCAAAGGATTGTTCTTTTTTGTTTGTTGAGCCACATAGTGACCTATGTTTGAATTAATCAAGCTGAACCATGCCGTCTAACTGAAGGCATGAAGCAGTGAAGAAACTGGTGCAGGTGATTCCAGATGATCAGGCTGGTGATTATTTGCTGGTAATACTGAATGCTTAGCAGTTGGAACCCCTTTATCTAGGCACCTTCTATCTTTAGCCACTTTGCAGCCTATCACAGCAAAACATTTATTGCCATTTCTTTAGCTTAATCTTCTAAATATGTTAAAGGTAAGAAAGCTTGACAGCTATGAAATAACAACATGGTCTTTACATGGTAAACATTTTAAGAAATAAGGAGTGGTTCAAGAATTTTGCACAGTACAGTACTGTGTGTGTGTGTGTGTGCGTGTGTGTGTGTGTGTGTGTGTGAGGTTGTGTGTGTGTGTCTACACTGATATGTTGAAACTGCAAATAGTTATTTTTTGGCTAGAAATACTTAAGTATGCATTGCAGAAACATTTCTGAGAGTCTCAGAAAAGCTTGATCTATATCTATTATCGCAGTAAGATTCAGAGAAAAAAGAGCACCGTAAAGAAATTGTCAAACCTGGGAAAACAGTTTTCACCTAGGCAGAATTGAGCTCTCTGGAGCACTGAGGTGTAAAACCTTTTGCCACTCGGATAGTTCTGAGCATATCCAGTGTTTTTAGACAGTAACCTCTTCTGACAGGCAGAGTTGCTTTTGGCATTGTTTTAAAATGGAATTAAAATAAACAGCCCCCAATACATTTACACACACACACACACACACACACACACACACACACACACACACACACACACACACACACACACACACACACACATATACATGGATAGCTGGCTGGATGGAAAGAAACTATAAAATACTCTCTTGATGGATTATTGCATACAGTTTTTTGTACTGAGCACAGCTGTAAAGAATATGAATGATTTTTCAATTCATATTTTCTCTTAAGAAACTGAACTAAAAATAATGATCTATTCATAGCTTATCTGATGAGCCTGAATAAAGAGAAGTAAAGATAAGTTCTTTTGTCCTTGTGAGATAACAGAATATAAATGAATGAAGCAATGAATCCATGACCGAATGATATGAGTGAAAGAAAGAACAAGTAAAGGTCAAACTGATAAATAATACCAATAAAAAGAAATTAACATTAAAATCCTTTAAAAAGAAACTGCATGCAGTAATGATCACAAAATGCCTAAATAAAGCTTGCTTATGAGAATACATGTAAACAAGCTTCATAACTTATCTTTCAACTAAAGACTAAACTGCCTTATGCAGCAAACCAGAGTGAAATTTGCTTAGAACAGAATTTCCTCAAAGTGATCTCCAGCAAGAGTTCTCTTATAAACTGCAGTTTGAAACATGCACTCGCTTTTATTTCATGCAGTCTCCGGCTAAGCATATTCTGACAGAAGACATCTACCCTACCTTGCACAGCATCAGGAGGAACATAGCACTGGACATGCTAGGAGGGATTGCCCTCTCTGAGTTTGTAGACATTCCTGGCAACTAAGAGGCAAGTTGGCTCCACTCATCCTTTCGCCAGGAATGAGTTCCAATGAGAGAAAGAACTGCTGCGCCTTTCAGTTTGCCCACTTTCAGGCTTTGTGTTTTCAGTCGTTCCCCAAGGCAGGTCTGTGATTTCCTGCCCTGTTTCATCTCACTTTTACCTAGGTTTAGCAGTCATCAGTTTCTTGAGTACAGCTTATACAAGCAACTGCATCCTTTCTTCCTCTTCTGCTTCTTCTTCTGAGACAGAGTCTGATTTGACGATGAGCAGACAGGAGAGGAGGAGCGGAGCAAGGCTGAATCACTTGCTTAGTACAATCTTCCTCTTTTTAATTGGATAGCCCCCCATTAGAAAGGTGGCAAATTCTTTTCTTTGCTCACTTGAGTTGAAAGACAGCAGGATGGAAAGCCTTGATAGAAACTTCATTCCAGGATGCTCTTCATTATGACACTCTAGCATCAAGGAGTTTCAAGCTTTGCTCAGGCTTCAGTTTCATTACCTGAGTGTGAGAAGCAAAAAAAAAACAAAACTATAGAACTAGTTAAGTCACTTTGAAAGGGATGGATGATAAGTATGGTAAAAGAAAAGGGGAAAAAGATTATTATGCTGTAGCGGAGGAGGAGCCAAGAGCTGCAAGCTGCGTGAGTGCATGTGTGAGTGTGTGCGTGTGTCTGTGTGTAGTTGAGCGGGGTGCTGAAGGGAAGTCGTGCCCCACGCTGACGCTCCAGAGGCAAGGCGGCATCCCCTGCTCCCTCCACTGTGCATATCAATGCAGCCTAGGTTGCCAGGCAACCAGTGAAGTAGAGCCACAGAAACGTCCCAGCGATAAGAAGTGTTTGTGACAGCAGCTGTGATGAGGGGGAGGGGCCTACTCAAACACTCTTTGTGAATATTCCTTATATTCCCACGTCTGCTCCTACCTGCCAGGGTACCATCCATTGAAGGTTCCGAAATGGTTCTGTTCTTGCACATAAAATTCTATAAAAAAGAACAAATATACACCATTACTATGTATTTCATATTAATGAACAAACAAAGGTACCAAACAGAATGAAAAAAGGTCTCTTTGGAGTCAGGTAATTTTTGGTCCTCAAAAAATGCTTGCTTACAATAATGCTTCTTTTGTTCCGCTGTACTGTCACCAAAAAGGGTTCCACTATTGTTTCATACAAAAAAACTTTTTCAGGGCTATACACAACCTTTATGTTAAGGAGTGTATGCGGGGGATCTTTTTTTAAAGGGTTTATACTTTTCAACCTAAAGTCAAGAATGGTTCTTTAAAGAACTATGTATTAAAGCTTTTTTAAGTGAACCAAGAGTGGTTTTTAATGGCATCACTCCAAAAAAAGTTTTTGGCACCATATGTTTAGCAGGGAAGATGGGATATGATATAACACTGTTAGAATTAGACAGCTGAATCTCTTCTATGCAATGGCCATGGCTACAATGAAAAAACACTGACAACTCAGACTCACTGTTCTCAGCTCCTAATGAAAGAACTGGGGATTATAAGGGATAATAATAATGAGCCAAGTTCTTAGTTGTTAATCATAACTAGACCAACCAGTTCAAACCAAGTACTCAGATATATACATTTGCTCCTCTGGGTTTTCAAGAGGCAGAGAACACAATAGACTCATTCTGCAAGCTTACTCTGGAGGTATGCCTGTCTCAGGCTTTTAAACTGTGACAATAATGTGAATCAGCATGGCAGTCATCTCCCCTCTGCGGTGAATGGACAGTGAGAGGTATTCTTCCATTTAGTCAAGCTTTATATAAACGCTTCAGTGGCATAGTCACTATGGAAATCAGAGATATGAAAATATGAAACCATGTTGTTATTTTTTTTTTAAATAAGACCTATTTTTCATTTGCTTCAATATTGATGAAAATAGTTTAGTTATCTTCTCTATTCAAAAGACATTTCCATCAAGAATCTTCACTGTGTTCAAATATTGCTTTTAATCTTTGTCATTACTACTGCCTAATATTTTTTGAGCCGCTGGATAAATGCTTTACCAAAATCAGCAGAAGGCCAACACACTATTCCTGATTGAAACCCTTCTGCCAGGGATGCTGTCCTTTCCCAGAAATCTCAGTGTTGATTCAATTTCGGCTCTAGTAAAATGGTAATGCTTTAGTGCAACATAAATGGATGCTTTTTGATTAATGCTGGTTGTGCAGCACTGATCAAATTCAGGTTTCTGCTCCATAAAGTTGATACAAATTAGATAACTTCATAGTCCATGCCTAGTGATCCTTGATGTGATTAGATTTCTGTATTATAAAAATTGTATGTCCAACATTTTTACATGGACAATATTTTATTACGTGGGTGGGATGTTAATGGAAAAGTTTAGAGTCAAGGGGAAAAAAATTCAAAACAAATTGGTTTAAGCTTGATGTTGCTTTGCGCATGCAATGACCCGGAATGGGCAGCGATTAAAATGGAAATGTAAAGGAAACATTCACCAGAATCACTACCATGCATAATTTTATTGCCTACTTTCAGTCCACCTCTGCTTCAGAGTAACTTACTTAAAGAGCTCCCTTTTACTGGGAAAATACTGACAGCACAGTTAATTAATCCCTGTTGTCTGTTAAACCAAACACTTTGCAGTCTTGTTTGAAACAGTGCAGCACAGCCCTGGGCAAGTCTCCCAGATTCTTTGTCATATTCATACATGACAAGAAGGCATGTCAGCTAAATTTCACACCATTGCTGCATGTCAGGCCATGCAGCTGCATGATTTGTACAGGAAGCTCACTTCACCTACAGTAGCTATTTCTTTAATGACCCACATAAGGAAGTGTTTGCATATGTTTGCAGAAAAAAGACAAAAGGACCTTGGAATGGCCTAGAGGAATGCAATAATTCTTTTCATCTTAAGTGTTTTCTACCCGGTTGAAAGGGTCATTGCAGATATTCAGCTTTCACTCTGGGAAAGAAGGGGGTCAACCTCTAATTCTACAGTCTACAGCACAATTTTCACTTGACCAAAGATAGAAACACTGACCTTGCTGTGAAAACCAACTACAGTGGGCTCAGATTATCAATACCAACACTCACACAAACAAGCAATTTTTAAACAGACCATTGTTCCACCGTGAAAAAAAAGAACATATATATTAATTAAAACATATTATGACACTTCACCTCTTTTTCCCTTTTAACAGCAAAGTGTATCAAAGCTGGGAATATGTGAAACTAGTGAAAATCTTTTTTTCTTCAATAACCAGACCTAAGAAACACTAGTCCTGGGAATTTGATGGTAGTTAAATAAGTAGAGATTAGATGTGAACATGAGCCACTCCAGTCAAAATCTAAATAGCACTTAGATAAGATCTACAACAATTCCTGGGAGAACTCCTGACAGTAGGAAATCAGGAAATGCAGTAACATCTAGATTTCAGCTATCAAGCTCATTTTTTCTGTTATACGTCTTCTTAACGGTTATTTTTTTAGTTTAGTGTTGTGAGTGAAAACATCATGATACTGAAAGTTGTAAATTATTATAGAGAGAAGTGGCAAAAATGTACTCTGCTCACATCCATGTCTGCATCTGTGAAAAAAATAATTTGACTTGAGCAGCGACACTGTTGTGGTGTTTTCTTTACTCTTGCTCATTTTTTCCTTCTTCTTCTACTTCTTTTTTATGAAAGAGTATTTTAGTGATTAAATGAGACAAAGTTTACCAGTGTAAGACATATGACACAACTCAAAAGCACAGTAATGGTGTGCGGCACTGTTGTTCTAGCTGCTTTAAACTGGTCCCACTCAATCTGCTTATTTAAAGGTACATTTAAATGTTTTGCAACAACAAACAAAATCTAATTCTGAAAATAGAATCAAGAAAACAAAGCAAGCATTCAGATAATATAAAGGGCTTTAGTATGGTAGCATCTGACCCATGAGCACATATCTGTCACTGCTGCCATTTATCCTCATTAGGAGAGAACATGACGGGCCCATATGTGTGTCCCCGAGCAAAGGAAGAGCCTGTGTCTCCTGTCTCACCCTCAGTAGATCTGGATAATAATTACTATTTCTAGAAGGGGAGAAAGCAATGCATTTGAATAATTCCACGGACGTTGAATGAGGCTTGACATCAGAGTCCAAAGTCAGCAGTGACTGAAGGAATGTACGCTTTCAAGGACTTGAAAGATTTTCCATCCATCTTAAAATAGATAGAAAACATTGCAGCCATTTGAGTGCAATCCATCATGGAAGAATACAGCTTAATCCACACGCAGGCAGACAGGAAAGATGATTTTTTAAAAATGTATGTACAGGTAATTTGGAATAAAGCTTAAAAAGGAATAAGACACATGGGCACAGGGCAAAAGTTTGGTGTAGTGTTTTATCACCTGGGCATGTTCCACCAGTCCTTTACAACACTGAACATAAGAATTGTTACTTTCAACTGAAAACTAAGACAAGATAGAGCATTTTTCTTTGTTACAGTTTTCATTGTTTTAAATTGCTTTACATATTCTTAGACGTTTTATAGGGAATGCTTTTAATCACTAGTTTTTCATTTTAATAATCTGGGGTCAAAACAAATTAGTTATTATATCCCTTTATTATTTCAGTTACAGACCTAGTATTATAGATCTGTGCATAATTTAATTTAAGTTGGGTTGATTTCATGTTTTTTTGATTTCACAGTGCCTAACAAATTCAGTCAGTATCCATGTATGAAAAATAAAGCCCATTTTGAATCCTCTGGCTTATCTAATCTCAGAAAAACATATGTTTTTGTATCTTTTTGTATCATATCTATTCCGTCTACAGCCACTTCAACCTGTCCTTTCACAATGAAATGAGAGAGCTGAAATGAGTTTTAATACAGGTTAGCCAAACAGAACATTTATAGGCCTTGCTGCAAAAATATGAAATTGTAAAAATTGTAAACAATAAAGAGAGGCAGGAAATGAAGATGAATCATGGGTGTTATTGGTGCGTAAATCCACAATCTTAGGGGAAAAATTTAAGAAAAATACTAGATACATGGCTTGGATAAACAGGCACACATGTAAAACAAAAAGCATTTTTTATTCTACTGTAAAGTTTTCATATTGGAGACATAACATCTTTCTAGACATGATATCAACACAGGAGGTGAACCCCAGCTGATTTGTAAAACCTGTCACTTTCTCATGATGGACTCTTTGCTCTTAAGAACAAGGCAGTGGATGTTACAAAGTTCATAACCTTGCAAAAAAAATGTTGATGAAGATTTAGTGAGACACTATAAGATGACAAGTGTATGTATGTGTGTGTGTGTTGGTGGTTGAATGGTGCTGACAGATTCAGGATGTCCCTCAGGAGTGTCACTGTCCCTGGAGTGCTACTCCAGAAGTATGCTCCTGTCTTCCAGCAGTGCTGCCAGCAGAGACAGAAATGCTTAACAGCATCTTAGCTGAGAGCTTGTACAAGAGGCAGCTATTGGTTATTACTAGAACAAAAGAGATTCCTCTAATAGGCCCACCAGGCTGTTTTAGCCACATGCATGATTAAGGTTGTGTGCTAACTACACAACGGAATGCATTCTCTAATCATCATAAACCTGCAAGAATCAGAAAGAGTTTGAGGTTGACGTGAGATGAATGAAGGCAAAGCAGATTCTCTGAAGACCACCCTCTTGTTCTCTCCTTTTTTTAAAAATAGTGTAGCACTTATTTTAAAGCAAACCAGGAACCTGAAGCTGGAAACATTAGAAGAGCTTTTTTTTCTTTTGGAAACAAAAAAAAAAAAAGGTGGGTCGATCTAGGGTGTGTATAGAAAATATTATCATTTTCTTAAGCTCATGGAAATACATTCAAATATATTCTCTGCACCACCTTGATGCTGTTGAAGCGTAGGTTTTATTTCATAATAGGCATCCAGAGCACAAACAGTGTCTTTTTCCTTCATGACATCAATCAGGTGTAACTTTGAGAGAAGTGTTTACGTCTGTAACTTGTCCATCCTTTTCACGTAAAAAGTATTTATCTTACTGGATTTATTTAGGTTGCAACCCATTCACTTTCCCCACTGTTTTTCTAAAAGAATTATTCATAAAACACAGATTCAATAAAACACATCTCACCAACACCTACACAGCCAGCAAGAAGATAAACTTAATATGTATTAGTATAATTCATTCATTTATATGCCTCTTTCAGTCCCTCATTTAGATTCTGTACCCTAAATGAACCTTCCCAAAGATTAATTATAAAGCGTTTGCTTTAATTGCAAAAGTCAAAACATGCATGAATTGTTCATTACAAGCAACAGACAGTCCATGTCCATGCTAATAGTAGGGGTAAGTATTTGTAAATGTGTGACTAAATGGGTTTCCAATGTAATGCGTGTAAAACAGTCAGGTGCTGATTCATGCATCACAGACCTAACTTTTTATCATTTTATGGGCAAGTTAATGGAAAAGTATAATATGTGCTTTATGCACCTTTAATCTTTGAATAATATGTGGCAGTGGCAGAAGGTGGGGAAAATGAAAGAGTAATAAATACAATTTCACCAGGTTTGATATTGTTAATGTCTATGTCTGAGGTTTTTTTAAATGTTTTTTTTTGTCTTGATGCTAAAAATGGATGACTTAGTATTTAATGGACATTTTATCTGGAAATTTTAATAAATTAAAGTGGTCAATTAAATTGGCATAGTATGTTTTGTTTTTATACTGTAAAAATTGCTTTTATCTTTAATTAAAGTGCAAGGCTGTCTTAAAATATTGAGTTCACGTAAGAAGTGTACAGAGTCTGAGATCACTTCCAATGAGAAGTCCAATTTATCACTTTTTAGGTGTCCCAGTTACTTACTGTATTTCAAAATAAAGCAAAAGAAGCAAAAAATAAATAAATAAATAAATAAAGTACAGAAATGTAAAGTAAAGTAAAGCAAACAATCATTCTTTCTTTGTAATGGCTGACCATCAGGGGGTTGCAGGCATTACTTTTTTCGATCAATTAAGTTTATTGTTATTTTTTTAAATATCAGTTGAATTGCAGTTTGTAGAACAAGACATTCCTGAACACTAAATGATGGATAGAATGAAGCTGAATTAACTGAGTACATCTTGAATCATATATTCATGCAGAGTGACAATGGATCACTGCAACTAAAATTTTTAATGCCTGCTGCTTTTTTGTTCATTCGCATAACTCTGTTTGAGTTGTAATGGGCCTTCATCAAAACAACTGTGCTGTTGGAGCAGGGTTGGCATACTTATGACCTTTTATCATATTTGGTCTGCTGGGTAATAAACATGCACAGTTCACCATCTGCCACACAGTGGCTTTTATACAAAAGCTAAATGATTCTTTTCTGAGATTATATTACCTCTTTTCTCCTTGTCATCACAAGTTGAGTTTGGAAGTGATGCTGGTGGTAAACCCTCAAAAACAGTAAAGAGGAAAGTATATTTGCATGTATATCTGTCATGCCTGAAATAGTTGTGGACCGATCTGCCAAGTTCTAGATGAATGATCCCGTTTAGAGAAGGGATATTAACATATAAACCATGTATGCTACTTGCAGTGGGATTAGAGAGACACAAACCACGGCAGATCAGAAGATCGAAGGTGTTAAGAAATGAAATAACAGATCGGAGCTGTGTTGAGTGAACCTCTCCAAATTCGGGGATGATTCACAGGGTTTAACAATGGTACTTATCCTGGAGAGGTAAGGCATGGTCTCTTTCGCACAGGGATTAGAGGCTCTGGCTTTGGCAGCAGTTCAAGCCTATCCTTGAGATCTCCAGAACATCAATAGCTCAGTAGGTGGAGTATTGACTCACACACCAGAGACAGCCTGTCTGTGTTTAGCCTAAGGATATTTGGGGATGTGGGAGACAGGGAAGAGGTTTTACTCCCATTACCAAATCTCCAGCACAGCTGAACACAAAGCACCACACTGCCCTGACAGCGAAAGATGCCTGAGAGCAAGGGGCTCACACATCACTTGAAAAAAACTTGAAAAAACACTGCACTCTGAAGAAAAATTGAACACAATTTCAAAACCTTCTGTTTTAAATGATTTTAATGTTCATGCTGTTGCCAAAAGCAACAAAAAAGTCAAATTGAACACGATGTGAAAATCTTAGATTTCCAGTCATGTATGCTATGTTTAAGGAATTACCAAGATCTGAAAATGAAAAGGTGAAACATTTCACTTCAAGGAAATGAGCTAAATCTAAAAATGAAAAGAAATGCTGAATTTAGATGTATATTGAAAATGGTGTTTTAATAACAGGATACTTAAGAGTTGATGTACTAAGCCTTTTGATCCAGTCCCGGCTGCAAATCGGACACGTTTGCCCATGTCTTTGTTTGCTTGGCCATGTGCTTTTGTTCTTGCTTTGGTTCCTTGCCCAGCCCTTGTCCTGCCCATTCCCAGGTGTGTTATCATCGGTTCCTCAGTGTTGTTCTTGTTTAGGTTACACTGTGAGCACAATTATTTGGGTATTAGAGTATTTTGATCCAAGCTGTTTAAACTTGAATGCTAATTGGATTCAAGTATATCAGGTGATGTGTATTTGTGTAATGAGAGAGGGTGTGGCCTAAGGAGATCAGCACCCTATATCAAGGTGTGCATAATTATTAGGCCGCTTCTTTTCCTCCTCAGGCAAAATGGACCAAAAAAGAGACAGAAACTGTCTCTGTAGAGTCAAAAATTGTAAAACGTCTTTCAGAGGGATGCAGCACTCTTGAAGTTTTTAAGATATTGGGGCGTGATCACAGAACCATCAAACAATTTGTTGCAAATAGTCAACAGGGTTGAGAAATGTGTTGAGAAAAAAAGATGCAAACTAACTGTCAAAGATTTGAGAAGAATCAAACGTGAAGCCACCAGGAACCCATTATCCTCCAGTGCTGTCATATTCTGGAACTGCAACCTACCTGGAGTGTCCAGAATTACAAGGTGTTCAGTGCTCAGAGACGTAGACAAGGTAAGGAAGACTGAAACCCCAACACAATGGAACAAGACACATCAGTTAAAAACGTCAAGACTGGGCCAAGAAATATCTTGAGTTTTATGGACTGATGAGATGAGAGTGACTTTTTATGGGCCAGATGGATGGGCCCGTGGCTGGATCAGTAACAGACACACAAAATGTTAGCTTACCTAACAATTGTGCACAAAGTGTATGTATTAGTTTTAATGTAGTTTAATGTAGTTAACCTACATCCATTCTCCACCTGTAACACTTGCAATTTGCATGTTAAACTGTGAAACTTACTAAGTCAGTGATCCTGTGTTTGTGCTTTTGCCAAAAATAAAGACCTGTATGTGTAGAATGTAACTATGATTTGCATGAATAATGAAACTAACTCTCTTTTACACAGGCTGCAGTTGTGAAGAGTGAGTGACGTGGTTTGCCAGGCAGTCAGCAGCTGCTGATGTTTCAGCATCTCTGAGGAGAGCTGGACCATGTGTTGTCCAGAAACTGTCAGGTGGCCAAAGATTTAAGTGGGTCATGCAGAGGTATTGAGGGCACCAAACAGAGAATATGTACAGTGTAGCACAACAAATGTGTTTATTTAACCTGTTTGAAACACTATTTCCTTTTTTTTTTTTTACTGTTCATTAAACCCTCTTGCAATGGCAGTGGACACGTTAAATATAGATCTTTATGCTGCTTAGATTATTCCTTACAGACTTTAAACAGGCCTGTAGTGAAAGGTATAATTATGCTCTAAAGAATACATTGCTGATTGCTTCACAACAGCTCAGCTCTCCACTTTGTCACCACATTTCTGTTAATTGCGCATGTCTGACAGAATGAATGTCCCAGCACTTAAGCTTTGCCTGTTCTGCACATAGAATTATCAGTGTGAATTTATAACAGTTGATAAATGACGTCCGCCTTTTCCATCACCTCCACGTAGTGCATGAGGAGATAAAGAGAAATTTAGCAGGAGCTCAGTAAAGTAGCATAGTGTAAAAAGTGTCAGTTTTGAGATGATAAACATGTTTAATTCCACCGTTCTCCAGATTCTGAGAATATGCATGAGTAAGAGTGCATTATTAATGGAGCCCGTTTGAGGCACTGAAGTGCAATAGGCAGTGGGCTGCACTGAGTTAATCTAACAGGCTTTCCCTGGTGCTGACTGTGCGTGTATTCAAAGGTAAGGGCTGCAATTCAGGTATTATTTTGAACTAGCACGCAGTGCTTAAACACAGTATTGCATAACCCTGGCCAGGGGTTCTCTTATTACTGTCCTCTTCTGGTGATGAAATGCATATTCAGCTGGGTTTAGTGATTGGCAAGTGACTTGGGCAGTGCAAAACCTTCCACCATTTTCCATGATGAAATCCACCTTTGTTAACTTTGAAGTGTGTTTTGATTATTTTCTTGCTGCATGATGAAGTTTCTCCTAGGTTTCTTGGTTTAGATGAATTTCTCTCTACATTTTATTTTGTAGAATTTCAGTTTATACCATCAATAAAGATTACTGAATCTGTTCCAGAGCCAGCCAGCAAACCCATACCTTGACTGTCATGGTAGGCGGCGCTCTGTTCTGAATGTACATACCTGGGCCCATTAGGGCGACATAGGGCTTATAAACCCTGCCCCCAAAGAGAGCAGAGCATTGGTCTTACTTTAGGTATCTCATTTGTACAAGTGATTCCTGAGTTCTGTTTTATTTTTAATAAAGTTGAGCACTAGACTCCTGGCTGTGCATTCATGTTCGAGCAACAACAACAAAGCCTTAAAGAAATGCCCGAGAGGCAGGGCTGCGATGACAGCTCCCACGCCAGCCCAGGGAGGTGGGACTTCAACAGCGTCTTCCTCCCCAACCCAGGAAGGCGGGACTTTGATGCCGTCTTCCGCGCCAGCCCAGGGAGGTGGGACTTCTTCGCTGGCTTGAGGGTGGGGCTTCTGAGTCTGCGTCTGCACCTGCCACGGAGGGCAGGGCTTCTGAGTCTGCGTCTGCACCTGCCATGGAGGGCAGGGCTTCTGAGTCTGCGTTTGCCATGGAGAGCACTTTTGGACTTTTGTTTGTGGTTGATTTGATTTAGACCGCAAGATACTATAAAACCCTAAAATGTCATCCCAGGACCTACAGCAGGCTCTTGCTACTGATGATGTGAAAGTGCATGTCTCTACCCACAGAAAGAGACTGCACAACTTTAACTTGCATGGGAGTGTGCAAGGAGGAAACCTTTGCTCCCTAAGAGAAACATCAAGGCCAGACTGAAGTTTGCCAGATAGAATATTGACAAAGACCAGGACTTCTGGAATATTGTTCTTTGGATCATGTTAATTATCAGAAATCCAGTGAACAGTGCATAGCTGTGATAGCTCAACCCAAGTTTTCTAACAATGTGTCCTTAAGGAAGCATATATAAAGAAAAAAAAAGTGGACCTTATACTGAACCCTGTGTAAGACTGTATAACACATTGTTCTTGTTGGAATAATTCAGCTAGGTTAACAAAATATTTTTTCATTTTTAGGTATATTTCTTATATTTTAGGTATATTTCACACATCTAAACAATGCTGTTTCAGGGTTTTAAAATTTAGCATATTATTTTTATTTAGGTAGTCATTCATTTGTAACATACTTTATTTGTAATTTTTTAAAGAATGTTAGGCTTGCGATATATCAAAACATATTTAAAACTGAGGAATCTGTTTTTCTTTTCAGCACTAGCTTTACTTAAATACTAGGAAATAGAAGCTTAAAATCTGATCTCTCAGATTTTTTTTTATCTCAAATATACATGATTTCAGTGCAGAGCAGAAAAACTGAATTAGCCTTGCTGTTTCAATACTATTGGAGGCAAAATAAAAGAAAATTAGATTCATTTGATCAGGTTACCTTTTTCATTTGTCAGTGGTTTTAATGTTCTGGATGATCAGTGTTTTATATATTGATGAATGACTAAGAGGATTTGGCCTTTGCACCACCATAATCTCGTAAAACAGGAAGTCAATGCTGACCACCTAAGAGTTCTTATAAGTAAACTAAAAAAGTGGCAATAATTACCTTGAGTTAGATTTTATTCAGAAGAATTTGTATTTTTGTTTAAAAAATTGAAAAAAAAAGTTATTTTCTTATTACCTTTTTAAAAAATGCACTTGAATTAAAGTTGAGATTTCTTCTCACATTTCAGGGGGAGCTTGAGCTAATTTTCCACAAAGACATGTTATGAGGTTTTTATCTTTGCAAAGGGTGCCACTATTATGGACCCAAATGTACTAGGCACTGGCTCACACAGAGCTTTGTGGGTGGGTACAGTACTCATCACTCTTATGACAAACACCTTGCAGGCTTCTGTTTGGGGCGCATGTGTGTGTGTGTGTGTGTGTGTGTGTGTGTGTGTGTGTGTGTGTGTGTGTGTGTCTGTCTTCACTGCTCTAATGAAGCCCTGCAACAGCAGATGCTAATGAGATTTGGAAGTAAGTTTTGGAATATTTCACATTAAGTCTGTTTCAGGTGAGCGCTCATTACATAAACAGCCTGACTTTACTTTAGCCTAATCCATTATTTATTAAGACCCAGATATTAAAGTCCACATCAGCATTAACACCTTGAAATTCATTTTAAATATTAATTGCACCAAAGATGTATGAGACTTTATAAAGGCACGCTACGGAAACCCCACAATTAATCATTCAGAATAAGAACACAAGATGTTTTTTTAAACAGTGTACAACATATAGGCACAGGCAAGTGCTGGACAGAGCCCATTGAATGTTCATAGGTAATCTGCCAATTAAGCTCCTAGATTTCATGCTTCAAGACCTTGAAGACCTTTGGTCAAAGGTAGAAAGGTCTTGATGCATTCTCTGTTCAAAAAATAGATTGTTACTTCTCCGTTGGCTCCATATTATCACAGGACTTCAATATTTTCAAAAAGTTGAAATGATCTCTTGGGGAGTTGAAATTCTGCACACGTCTTTTCTTCTTTGCTTAATAGCAAGCCTTCGAGACTTCGAGAAGCTCACTGCTCTATCTGCAAAAATGTTTTCATCAGCACTTTTTAAAGAATTCATTAAGGTCCATGGGTCACATGGACTGTCATATCCTGCTGCTATAATTTTATGGAATCCCATTAAAATGTTTATCTTTTTTGAACCACTGGATAATAAATAATAAAAAAACTCCTTCTGATGTTTGGAAGAATTTCACCTCTGAGCATTTTATCATAGTCAACAGTACTGTACCTATCCATCTTCCCCCTTAGCTGTGTTATATAGTAAGACATTAAGCAGGATCTGCCTTGAGAACTGCTGTTGGCAAGTGAATACCACAAAAGTGCCTTTTCTTTATTTATCTTAATTAATAATGGAATGTCTCAGTGCTGTTTTTGCATTTCATAACTACTAATTATGCAAACAAACATGAACAGGAATATACATCAAACTACTCTGATGAAAGCATTCGATTATAACAGATCAAGCTTTTGCTCTGCATGTGTGCTTGAGGCAGCACACAAAATATTGTAATGCATCAAACAGTGCTTTTATAATATCTGATGGAACAAAACCTTGTATCTCCAAACATGTCACTTCAAAGAAGAAGGAAAGTTTTTTCCAAGTTTTTATGTCATATAATGTGAATTATAATTATTTTTAAGAGATTTCTTTTTTAGATTTATTCTGTTTAATGTAGTTAATGTGATGATGACACAGTTGAACAGTATAACATAACATATACCAACACATTTCTTATGTAATTTAGCCAGCTCATTTTACCAAGCACAAATATAATAGAAATGAAATTATACAATTCTGTTAAAGAATATTTTTGGTTTTTGAAATGGTAGGAATATTGTCGCTAGTCTCATCCAGGTCCTATAAAATTGCACATGGCATGCAATAGAATTCTGAAAATTGTTTCCCTTAATATGCACGATATATATTATTAACTTTACCACTGCCTCCATGCCATGATCACATGACCAATATGTGATTTCTGACTAATAAATGATTTACTTCTCAACTTACAATCTAAATAGCACAGACTCTTCAAGTTAAGGTGCCATAGAGGGTTCTTTGCCGCAGTAGAGTCATGTTTAGTTACCCTAAAGAACCCTCATTTTCTTAAAGAATACATTTTATAAAGATTTGTGAGTGAGAAGAACATTTTACAAGTTTAAAAGCTCTTGTAATTGTAAGAGTCTGCAGTATTGTAATGGAGTTTGTTATTTTTCACTATAAGATAGTGTTTACATACAGTAATTTGTGACAGCAGTTGCATCTGCCATAGCTTTTCTTCAGCAGAGGTCTAATGAACTGGTGACTATTAGTACACCTCTATTATGTTACTGTGAGTTAAATGTAGACAGAGAGCAAAACAAAGTGAAGACACAGGCATCAGTCAATAACGCTAAGCCAATTAAAATCACTCTTCATTTAAACTGTGATCTCTATTGATTTGCCTTTCAATTCTCATCCATCAAGGTGGTAGACTGCCTCAAAGCCTTCAGTGATTCACTTTTAAACCGCTAACCAGCACCAGCGACTGCCAGCAGCTCTTTAGACATCGCATTCATGTTTCAAGGTTGTTTGGATTCCGAGGCAGAGCATTCCAGTTTATTGGACTTTGTTTGTTTTTACATTTTTTTTTCTTTGACCTAGTTTTACAAACTGCTGGTTCTTGGAACAAAGCAAAGCTGTGTCAGAATGAAATAAAAATACAACTGAAGTAAATGCAATGATTTTTTTATATAGTTATATTCATCTTCTTCTTTCGGTTGCTCCCATTAGGAGCCACCACAGCGGATCAACCATTTTCATTTCTTCCTGTCCTCTGCATCTTCCTCCTTTAAACAAAATGCCTGCATGTCCCCTCTCACCTCATCCATTAGCCTCCTCTTTGGTCCTCTTTTCCTCTTTCCTGGCAGCTCCATCCTTAGCATCCTTTTCCTGATATAATCCTCATCTCTCGTCTGGACTTGTCCAAACCAACGCAACCTTGCTTCCCTAATTTTGTCTCCAAAACATCTAACCTGAGCTGTCCCTCTAATATACTCATTTCTAATCCTGTCCATGCTCATCAGTTGAGAAAACCTAAGTAATTATTAATTAATGAACATGCTTCTTAGTAATCATTTAATTCAATACTTGTTTATTACTTTACTGGCCTGAAATTAAGGTACCAGAATTTCAGACATTTCAAACATTAGCGTTTTCATTTAAATTGTACTTCTCATTAAATATGTGTTCCAGAAAAGCACAGAAAATTGGTATGAATGCTAGATCATTATTTAGATAGCTTAGAGACTTATTATAGTAAATTATAGTCATTTTGACAAATCGACTTCCACTAAAAGTAGGCTGTACCTTTGTATAAAAGCAATGGATTTACCTTTCTGTAATAAATGAATGGGAGAGGAATTAATTTTGCCAAACATTTTGTTGCAAAAACTTTTCACATCATGTTGTTTATTTTTCTCAGTTAATGAAAGAGTAAAAGGTTTCCCTGGTCTTGCTTTACAGCATTGCAGCTTTCTTTTTTTTTGCTTACAGTGTGTTAATACTTGTCTTGTAAGCACACCTAAAATGTTAATAATATCAGTGCTTACAGTTGCATTTCTGGTCCTCTCTGTTCTTGCCGACTCCAAGGCCTCAGACTGTCAGTATCTTCCCCTTCAGGCGCAAAATCAAGTTTCTGGTTCAGCAAGTTTGATAATAATCTGATCTCATCTGGTTTAGTGGGCTGAGAGAGTCCACACTTTCAGGGGGCAGGTAATGAATTCTGGGCCATTTTAATGCACTCCTCTGATTTCACCCACATGGACCCTGTGAACTGTCTCCCTCTGTCCGCATAAAAGGTTAGCTAACTATTAAACCTATTCCGACCTTCTCTGAAAGAATAGAATTTCATTTTATCATGTCACATGTCAGAAGCTGACCTGTGTAATACTCAGACCCTGTGTACACCTGGTTGTTCCATGGGACATGTATCTGGGTTGTAATTTGACAAGGCTTTAATCGACTTTAAATGTTTAAATGCATTAGTCATGTATGTCCTCTAGTTAGTTAAAATTCATATGCAACATATACAACAGAAAAATGTGTGAGCACAGTAGTTGGGTTTTTGGTTGTCAAATGTGGCCTGCAAAAACTGATACATTTATAAGGGGTGTATCAGGGGTGGCGGTGGTCTAGTGGTAGGGTACTTGCCTATGTACCTATGGATTCAGAGGTTCCCGGGTTTGAATCCCACCTCTAGCACTACCACCATTGGGTCCCTGAGCAAGACCCTTAACCCTGAGTTGCTCCAGGGGGACTGTCCCTGTAATTAGGACCTGTAAGTCACTCTGGATAAGAGCGTCTGCTAAATGCCGTAAATGTAAATGTATAAGGTGCTGTTCACATCTGGCATTAGAATGCACCTCAATATGCATCTCAGCTTTCACACTGTACATGCAAATAAACTGATGCCTTCTTTTTGTTTGCAAAGACCATGTTGTAGGTTTTAACTAATAGGATAAGAAGATGAGGGAGAAGAAGGAGTAGGATAAGAGAAAGGCAAATATTCATACAGGGGCTGCGTCCAAATAGTTGAATAAATCTTCCTTTGCTTTTCTTGGTTTTGACAGGTTCACATGCTAGGCAGCTCTAACAATATATTTAGCAGGGCCATGGGCTACAGATCAGGCAAGCAGATATGAAAGGCAGGCAAGCAGCCATGCAGAGATGATACCAGCAGAGTTCTTATGCAGATGACATCATTTGAGTAGGCTGTTTTCCAAAGTGGCCTAGGACACATTTGCACTCACACTGTTCAAAGTTTGCAGCCGTATGTTACCCAGACCACCTCTGAATGTGCTCTGAGCAATCAGATCGCAACAGTCCTCTCTACTTCTTGGGTGCTTTCATTCCTTTATTTAGTGCTGCTCACTTGTGAACAGATCTCCCAAGAAGCGTGTTCATTCCAGGGGTGAACCGGACCTAAATACATTGTAAGCCACCTCATGAAGTGATTTTGGTAATCAGATTTACCTTAAATTAATTCTGAGTGCATTTACACCTGTATTTTCATTTTAACAATCCCTCTCCAGATGTAATACTGACCCTAACAATACATGAAACCACAATGATTGACACAGGTCTCAGATTTTTAAGAATTGTCACGGATGAGGTGTTTTGTGCACGATAGAGGGCGCTCTGTTCTGACTGAGCACACCTGAGCTAATGAAAGCACAGGTGTGCTTCATTGGGGCTGACTATTTAAGCCCCGATGAGTCAGAACAGAGCGCGGCTCATTAGTTAGGCTCAGCCTACACTCTCTCTGGTGGTTTTGATAATCTGGTGTTCTTGGTTTAGGCTGCAGTTCCATTGATTTTAGTTAGAAGTGCAGTCCTTGGTTTTTGTTTTGTTTTGTTAATATAGTTAATAAATTTATGTTACAAACCCCTGGCTCAGCATTGGCGTCCTCCCTGCACCCCGCCACCGTTACAAGAATCAAAATGTATGCTATTTAATAAATATATACATAAAAAATGACTGCGATCTCGCTCCAAAGTACACTGGAATGCTTAAGCAAAAACAATGGCAGTTGCTGCACAAAAATAAAACGGAACACAATTTTCGCAAAGAGAAGTAAACTGAAATATAACATTTCATCTGACCAGTTTGAACATATAAAAAGTGGATCTAGCTTTGTTTTTCAATAAAAGATGAAAAGTTTAAGATTTTTAGGAATTTAAGGATTGTTAGGGTTTTTGCAACACTTTTAAAAATGTATGGATTTATTTGCAGTCCCTTAGATTGTCTTGTCAGTTGTCTTGTTTGTCTTGTTTGTCCTTCAGGCACATGGTTTTCTGCTTCCAAGACCTTTATTCCTGATAAACATTAGCTGACAGAAGTGTTGACAGTAATAGCTCTCTGGCTTCATACAAAAAGGCACTGTGTCTTCATTATGTATCAGAGTAGAGACTATTCTCCCAAATGTTAAAATATCCTGGGAAAAGGTCGCACTGACAAGGTGACTACGGAATCTGTGGGATTATGCATGCAGGATGCAATATACAAACAAAGAATACCAAAAATAAATAAAGATTTGATTCTTTTAAGGCTTTTTTTACCCTGAGAGGAGTGTGATATGACAATGGTGTGCGTAACTCAATTGGGCTGCTTTGAGTTCTGTAGTGATGAAAGGGTTGGAAGATGCTGACACGGTAAGATTCAGTATGAAGTACATCTAAATAGATTGTATATTTTCAATACAAGACACAGTCACTTGCTTATACACCCCTTACGACTGAACAGATAAGTCTTCTTAGTCTAAACTGAGGCACTGGATTGTAAAACTGAGTTAAGACGGAGTCAGGTTTTAAGTTTTGATTTTCTGGGGTTGCATCCTAAGTCAAGTCTCATGTCTCTAATCTTGAGTCTCCTGAATGTCTAGATTTTAGCAGAGATTTTTTTGTTTGCTCTTGATATTTGCTGTAGGCAAACCCCTACAAAAACCTGCCACATGATGCAAATTCAGTTTCATTTTAGAAAAACAAAATAAGAGAAATAATAAAGAAATAAATAATGGTGGCTTAAGCCATTAGAAATTGTTAGAATGTTTAAAGAAATTTGATTTGTAAAGTGAATGTTCAGCTTCAGCTTCATTTGCTGACAATTTAATTCCAAATTAGCTCTTTTGTTAGCTAGTATTCTTGCTTCCCACATAATGTGCAAGCCATCCTTTATTCCATGGGTCTCTTCCAAAATAAAAAAGGTCTCAAAATTAGTTCTTTAAAGCAGAGTGAGAGAAGAAGAGCAAGCGAGAGAGAGAGAGAGAGAGAGAGAGAGAGAGAGAGAGAGAGAAACCGAGAGAGACAGACAGGTTCTGAAGTTCCTAATGAAAACCTAAGGCAGTGAGTCTGGCTGTGGCTGTGATGTGATTAAGCCAGGTTCTGGGAAAGGTTCCTGCCACAGTGTGGAGAATGAGTGTCATGGCAGAGCGAGGCCTGGCACAGCATGTATTCTCCCTGTCATGGCAGCCTGACTGGCCCTGGCCAGTGCAGTGTTACAGCAATGATTAATTACGCCCCTGATGAAACGTGATGGCTGTGGAAATGTCAGATAGATGACACCACTCATCAACACGATGCGGCGGGAAAGGACAGATCACACACAAAGACATCTGGAAGGACTGGGAGCAGAAGCTGCTCTCTGCCTCCACAAGAGAACATGACTGCCTCTGCTCTGCGCTGCCTTCTTCCTCTCAAGAATGCTCCTGCATGGCTATTTATACAGCCAGCACCACACAAGCCTCTAAACTGTCTGAGGTGACATTCATAAGCCCTGGATTTCTGTGTAATTGGTGATCAGTAAGCAGTAATTTATGTCATGCATTTTAAATGTAATAATGTCATTATATATTCAACTAGAATTAGTTACAATTACATATTTAAATGTAGTGTTGACAGATTTGTTTGTTTTATTTGCTTCCATTTCATCTCAAACATTGAAAAACCTAGGCAAAATATAATGTCCACAAGTTTAAAATCCCTAATTATGACAAAATTTGTCTGCTAATGTGTTTCGCCTTCTGCCTTTCACCCTGTGAGAGCTGGGATAGGCTTCAGTTCCTCCAGCAACCCTAATTTGGACAAGCAGCTAAGAAAATGAGGGATTGAGAGTGAGTAAGAGATTTGTTAACCTATATATGAGAAAATAATAGCACTTCTGAATCATTAGCAATAATCCATGTTAGGTCAAATTCACTTTGGCATTGCATTTGTTTATTATAGTGGACTATAATTAAGGATTTCCCTTACTGGATAAGCTATTCAGTAATATCATACAGGTTTATACACAGGTTTATGTTTGGCCAGCCTTGCTTAAATGACATTATTTAATCATTTTAAAGTTAACATTAGCGTACCTTGTCTATAGAGGACACACGTCTACACATTTTTATTTTTTTGTTAATTTGATGAATTTATCATGATTGAAAAAGCACAAAAATGTTGTGCAACAGTTTTACAAGGCTCATAGAAGGTTTTGCTAACTTTTTTTACCACATTTTGTTTTTTCACCAGCAGTGTTTTGTGTACCACTCTATATGAATGGATAACAGTCAGACTGCTAAAGCCTTTGCAAACCTGACCTTAATTCCTGAACATCAACAAATATTTTTACACAAAAGCACACAGGTGACTCAGAGAACTTCCCAAGTGATTAGATATGTTTTACTGAAATAAATTGAATCAATGCAATAGATCTCAGAGGTGCCAGGAATTGTACAGCTGTGTATTCAAGCCCACTGTGTGCCACAGGAGCCGTCCACTGCCTGTTTATATGAAACACACTTTCCACTGCAATGACTGCCCTCATTTCTGAAGCACAGATGTGTCAAAGGGCCAGAAGAAACTCATATGTGCATTAAGCCATTTCCTTTGGCCATGTTTAATTTCTGTTGCACACGGTCATGAGACCTCTGAATAGCCAGAGTGGAGAGACAGCAATAGCCGAGCATAACAGTGAATTAATGGATGTTCTGTTAACTGTGCCCATATGTGTCTTGTGAACTCAATGTCACACAAGCAGGAGTCCATATGGAATAGCCTGCTGCTATGCAGTTTCTGGATGAGTTTATTAGCATCAGCAGCTTTCGTTTGTGCAAAAGGTCAAAGGCTTATGTCTATTTACACTCAGATATGCCATGAACTTCTGCAAAAATAATTTTTAAGGCTTAATTAAGAAGATGTATACTTATATTTACATATAAATATAAACTGCCTTAAACACTGCCTTAAAACCACCATCTAATGGTGGATGGATACTGTAATGAGTATCTTTTAGTGAGATATGCAAAATATGGACTTTGTGGATTGCAATCTGTGGTTGCATAGTTCAGTACCCTACTTGCATCAATGGAAAGGGATCACTGTTGAACGAACACATATTATTTAGATGGTGGGCCATTCTTAGTGCAGCCGTGATACATTTATGGCATTTAGCAGACGCTCTTATCCAGAGCAACTTACATGTCCTAATTACAGGGACAGTCCCCCTGGAGCAACTCAGGGTTAAGGGTCTTGCTCAGGGACCCAGTGGTAGTGCTAGAGGTGGGATTTGAACCAGGGACCTCTTGATCCACAGGTCCGTAGCCAAGTACCCTACTACTACACTAGACCACCGCCACCAACATGTGAATGGAGCTAATGTATTGCACATTGGATTTACACTACGGTTGATTGTTTTCTGCACATCGTTGGTATAAGTCATCCTTTAGACCTCCATCAGTGCCTGGATTCTATCCACAAGACCATTTTCAACCAGATATTTTTGTTATTTGTTAGTGGACAGTAGAGATAAAAATATGAGTAAATATCCTACCATCTTCCTAATAAGCAAGCTTAGTTTATAAGTTTTAGAAACCATTTCCATTACACATTTTTTCAGGGGAACCTGCAGGATTCACTTTATTGGTATGGATGCTTGATAGAAAATAATGTTTGAGTAAAGCGAGCACACACACACACACACACACACACACACACACACAACAACAACAAAAAAACTACAGTTGTTGCATCAGAATAGAGCAGGTGGAGAATAGCTGAAAACTGCCCACACACAGTTAGGGGAGCTGGAGAAGTGTGAAGAAGACAGCCTGGGCTTATTCTGTCATGCAGCCTCTGCTCTATATTTCTTATTTTTGTGGAGTATCATAATTATTATATTAAGGAACTCAAACCCCACCTTTCAAGTGATACTGTGATGAGCAGTGATTGCAGTGAATTAAAGCATATGCTTATCTCTGATCTCAACCTGCTCTGCTTTACTGGGATTTGAGCAGATGTTATCTTTTGATTAAAGCCCAATTGATCTGGAATGATGAATGTGTAACAGAGAGTTTCATCTGTGTGTGTGTTAATGCAGGAAATGCTCAGTATTGTTCTGCTTCTCCTGATACTGTGAGTAAATATGTCTATGACCCCAAAGAGCTTTGTTACAACCACAATGGATCATTAGGGTTGGCAGCTTACTGTGCTGGAGCACATGATCATTCAAAATGAAATCAATGACACATGCTGGCCATTTAGCTTTATTTTTACTGTATATTTTCTCTTTTACAGTCTTAATACCATTTTTTTGCAACGGTGGCGGGGTGCGGGAAGGACATCAATGCAGAGCCAGGAGTCCGGAACATAGTTTTATTCAATATATAAACCAAAACAAGATCCAAGGACTGCAGTTCTAATCAAAACCAAGACACTAGGTACTGCAGTCTGACTAAAACAAGTTACCAGAATGACCAAAAACCACCATTAACACGATGCTTCGTGAATGAGCCGTGCTCTGTTCTGACTCATAGGGGCTTAAATAGCAGCCCCAATGAAGCACACCTGTGCCTTCATGAGCTCAGGTGTGCTTAGTCAGAACAGAGCGCCCTCTTCCGTGCCCAAACCGAAACTGAAACCGTGACAGCTTTCAAAGAATTGCTAACAAAAATGTAACTTGCTAAAAATAAAGAGTCCAAATGGGTTGTATAGAGAGATATGAGAGATATGGTTTCTCAGACCTCTGTCCTCCACATCGCCTATTTCTCTTGCAGTCAAGAACACCATGCTCTAATATTAATGTCCTTTGGCAACACTCCTAATGCTACTTTCATCTGCTTCTATGACAAGATTGTTTTACTCTTTGCAAAAAAGATTTTCTTTATATTTTGTGAATTTGAAACCCACCGACACTTTTTTCACTGTAAATACTGTATGTTTTGACTCTTTGACCTTTTCTACTCTAAGTACAGAGAAATGAAGTTAATTGCTTACATGTATGGAATTAAGCAGATAATACTGGTAATACAGCATGCGTTACAGACACTCTAGACAGAGATTAGACTGGAAACTACTGGAGGTTTCCTAGCATGAACCATCTGGTTGAACCCTCCAACAACCTTATAGTAAGATTTCATTAGACAACTTGATGGTGAACAGGATGGTATTTATATCCTGAATAATTTGCTATTCATGCAAAACAAACTTGTAACAAACAAAACAAAAAAGTTAAACTTAAGTTTTATCATATTTCAAAGAAAAGCAGTGTTCCTGACATTACACCTCTCTCTGTTGTGCCATACAGTCTTATTGCAAGAACCTAAAATATGACAGAATGAGATGAATTATTAGTGGTGTGTAACATTATGATAAATGAGCCTGTATTAAACCACTCATTTGTCAAGGTCTCAATCTGCAAGCAAAGCACTCATTTATCTCTTGCCAAGTTAAGAGGAAAGTTTTTTCTTTCATGTGATAACGAGGCCCAGCAACAGCACAACGTCAAGGAAAAAGTGAAATATTTACTTAAATATGAAGAAGGTTCTTTTCTCCAAGCCTATTAGCGGCATCAAAGTGTTTGTCAGGGGCAGAGTACACTCAGCTACTACAGTATCCGCTGCGCAAAGTGGTGTAAAAATCTGATTTGCATGAAAGAAATACTTCTGCAGAATGATAATTTCCCATTTTGACCTTATATCTATTACAGCTCTGTGAGCGGCTGTTTCAGAGTGTGCCTCTGAATACTAAGATGTGTCGGCATTAAAGGGTTGAGAGACGAAAAAAGGGTAGTTTTCTACCATTTAAAAATAATGCAACCATGACTGAAAACTATAAGCTTTATATTATAATTGACGGACGCAAGATCTGTAGAATTTCAATTATTTTTTTGAAAATACAAACGATTTTTCAACTTTGCAATTGTTATATAACATATATAGGAATATATAGGAATATATAGGAATTGTTATATAACAAGCTGTCATGTATTTTATGTCTGTCATTATATTTCCAGATATTGTTCTTCTATAGTGAAATTTGAAATTTTACAGAATTTTTTTTTTGTACTAAGACTACATGATAAACTAAGTTTGTGATGTTATTCCTTTTGCCTTTCTATCATTTTTATTTCGGACTGGTGTATACAATTAAGTTTGATTGAATATTATTCTTTCTTTGGACTGTTTTACAAATCATGCAGTTGGTGAGCCATGAACAGAATGAGCAGGGTGCAGTTTCTGTGGTTTTGGTGAAGGATCGATGTTCATTAATCATGCTGGAAAGCCACTAGCTGCAGTTCTGTGAGCAGGAGCGCTGACCAGGGCACAGGATGTCTCCACATCCTCTGACCCAGCTCAGGGTTTGTCCACCACAGCACATTTGGACACACTCTTTGGCTGAAGTGGGTTGCACGCATCTGGAGCACACAGCAACTTCTCCAGTGCAAAGGCTAACCAGGACAACCTGCTTAGTGGACTGTCAGCATCAGCAGACTTTACTGAGTAAATCAAATTTCATAAACATCAAACCGCTGGCTTTGTGTTTTAGCCATGCAATGCTCATTACAATTAAAGCTTTTGCAGAAATGTATGCCCAGGTTTCACATTCAAGGATCCATAAGGAAATCGGTCCTTTTTCAGAGCATGCAGTCATGCAGCTGATTCATTGTACTTTCTGTACAGTAATGTCTCCTGTAAACCGTCTTTTATAAGTGACATTTTAAGCAAATTTGGAATACACAAAAATAATTTCCTTTCATCCTTGTAGAATGTGTTTTTGAATGCTTCAGCCGAGTCAGAGAAGTCAAAGAAGATCTAGAGTCAAAGAAGATCTCTCCTTATCTGCTATCTAGAGGACATGTTTGATCACATCATGCACCATGTGGTAACATAAATGCACACACACACGCACGCACGCACACACACATACACAGACACCAACACACACACACACATACACCCTTGTGCTCTATCTGTCTTCTTCTGTAAATATGCTGACAAACAATAACATTGAAAACAAAAGACAGCAAAGGAAAACACCTCAGTGGCAACATAAATAAATGCCACTGCAACATTACAGCCTTACAAAACAAAAACTAGAATATAAAACGCAAGCAGAGTAATAAATCAACTAGCGCTGTGTGTAACCATAAAATACCATAAATTATAGTCGGGAAGTGTGAGGGTCCTCATGCGTCCCGCTATAGCAAATTGCTAGTGTCTCGTTTTTGTCGTGTTCGCCATTTTTCCCAATGTCATTAAAACCTGAGCTCAGAGCAGTTAAATACCCCCTTGCATTTATTTTGACGCCAAGGCAGATGGTGTGCCCAGCTCTAGAACAAAGCTGACTTTATTGAAAATTGCTTTAGAAAAAAAGCAGCACATAACTTGTATGTCCCCATGGCAATGAAACAAAAGGGAAATGGCTTTGAAGTGTAGACAGGCCAAGGAGAAGAAAAAAAGAGGTAGGCCTATTAGAAGAAATGGTAGCACTTAAGGCAGCAACGTACGCACATGAGATGTAAAACAGCTCAATTCCAAAGAGATTCATTCCTAATTTGTCTCATTTGTAAAGGTATTTTCATTTGTTCATTGGTAATTTCATGCATTGGCTGGTTCTGTGTGCCGTTGCAATGGACATGGCATGTTTTTTTGTTTTTTTTAAAACCAATTTGCTTTAGATGATGGGCTGATATCACAGTCCAGAATGTAATAAATCCATGACACTCATTACTCACAATGACTAATTAATTCCGGAAGGAGGCAAAGTGACAGAGCTGCTCTCTGTAATGGTGATTTGTTGATTCAATTCCAGCACCATTTATTCAGCCTGCAGCTAAAGTTGCTGGAGTGATCTTTAATTGACTAAAGCCAGACTCAAGCAATGAATATTATTGATTTTAGTTTATTGCCAGCATGTGGGCCAGTTAGGTAACTGGCAATATTAATATGCACAATAGCAATGCCATCTCAGACCAGGTTTTAGAAACAACTTTTATTGAAACATTCAGTTGTGCTTGAAATGTTCTGAATGTCCCTTCTTTGTATATTTCTGCATGGATATGACCTACATTTTTAGCTCTCCTAAAAGTAAGTAAAGAGAATCCAGTTGAACAAGTGAGATGATTTTATTATTGATTTTATTATTGATTTATTTTTTTAAATGGGAAGTCTTCTTCTTTTGGCTGCTCCGGTTTAGAGGTTTACAAAGCGGATCATCATTTCCATTTCTTCCTTTCTTCAAACCGATTTGGGAGGAATTAACAAAAATTACACATTTATGAGTAAAGCAAAGGTATCTGAACCTCTGTTTTTAGTATGTGGTCTAACCCCCTCTTTAACATTAACTGGATGTATCTAGATGTATCTGGTAATCATCCTGTCCCCTTGAAATGGACAACTTTTAGAGTGATCCTCATTTCAGAACAATTTCAGCCCTGGGATGCTTTATTTCCTTACCAGAACAACTGGCTATAGGTCCTTCCTAATATTTCCCCTGGGTTGAGGTGAAGAAATTCCAAAATATTATCTTTATTCTTCTTAATTATTCTTTGGTACAATTACTTGATGAATATTAAGGAATAAACATTTTCCTTTAGAATTATTAATAATAATTTTCCTTAATTATTATTGTTTTTGTACCCTCTTAGACAATTAATCTCCTTGCGTTTGGAGTGCTCCTTAGCAATGGTCTTTGAAAATGAACAAATTAATTTCCTTGATTTGTACACAGGCTTTTATCAGACTGGTGAGCATCAACTCTTTTTAAGGTTCTCAGTGATCTTCTTTGTTTGTGTTATGACACATTACCACAAAGATTTTCATCTAAATGCCCTAAACCATCTAAATTTTAATTATTTGCTAATCCTATGAGTGTAATCACTTTGGCACTCAAAGATGAGTAATCTTTTATTGTTTTCATAAATAGAAAAATGAACATTTCCTAAATAAATAAATGACATATTTTTTGTCTCATTTTCATTTATGGTTGTTCTTTAACTTCTTTAAGGACAAATCCCACTGCTAGTCTGATTACACATTGGCACCTTTGCTTTTAGCATATTTTGACACTTGAATGTAAGGTTTTGCGATTATTTCTCCAAACAAAATTTGTCCAGATCCTTTTTCCTCACCTGTGGACCATCCTCTTTTAAGCCTTCTGACAGAGGTACCTAAATGTCAAACCCAAACAGAAATCTTCTGGTATTTAATGATGTATAACAAAATTTATAGAAGAGACAAGCACAATCAAAGTTCAATACCAGTACTGGCGCTAATGCTGTTTTCATGCCAAATCCTCACCTGTTGTATCCAGATTAAAAAAGAAAAAAAAAAGGGAAAAGAAACATTCTGTGCCCTAACTGAAGGTGTTAGCTGATTCACTAGTTTATATACACGACCAGGCTTTTGTCATATTCATTTGTTTATTCTCTGATCGATGACTAAGCGTGTTTGGTCTGCAAGTAGCTTCATATTCATACGCCACTGAAACAGGAAAATGTACGGTCAATAAGCAGTTCCTAAAATGTGCATTAAAAGGTCCTATAAACACACAAACCTATTAAATTATTAGGTTTAAACATTGTTCTTAAGAATATTTTAGTGTGCCATCAGTTTTGATGTTTGACTTTGGAGAAAGAAAGTAATTTTTCTGTTATATTTTAATGTAAACTTAAAGTTTTTTATAAACTAAGTCGGACTAGTAAACTTTCCCAAACAGTCTGAAATAGAAAGAGAGAAAGAAAGAACAAAATTAATCCTGTTAAGTTGTGCGTTTCAGGTTTCTGACCATGGTGTACTGGTAGTTCGGAGATGATTATCTCTAAAGTTGCACTTGGCACAGTGACTATGCCTTACATGTTTGTACATTTCTTGCTGCTGAGATATGTCCCATAGTGAGACATAGCTTTTAAACTTGCATCATCTAAAGAAAAATGATATCGATATGCTAGTTATGGAACAGGCATGTTTGTGACTTTCACAGTATAAAAGGTCAACAGAGATGTCCCAACCAACACAAAGCAAAAGGTTACACTGACCTTCAGAACAGAGTCATTACACTGTTGTGATATAACATCAACGGAAACAAAGCAATCTATTTTAATGATTATAAAGAGGAAAGGACAATAGGCCAGTCAGTCAGTCATTTTCTGGGCCGCTTGTCCTAATTAGGGTCGCGGGGGGGTGCTGGAGTCCATCCCAGCTCACACAGGGCGAAGGACGGGGACACACCCTGGACATATTTGTGATCTATTGGTATACATTCGTTATCCATAGTGTGTTCGAGTTTTCGTCACTTCTTTAACATCAGTTACAGACATACAGCATAGAAAAGAATTTAAGAAACTATACATTGAAACCAGCATAATGAAAAACAAACATGGAAAATCTTTGGGAAGTCACAATCATGAGCATTGAGCTAAAGAAGCTATCATTCACGAGCAGATAGTTGCAAGAATGATTCCCAAGAATGAGATTTTTTTATCAGAATGTATTTTTCTTATTGCAGTGTTAAGTATCATTTGAAGATCACGCATAAAGTATATAGTGAAGTATAATGAGGACAGAGGGCAAATGTATATTTAAGCTTTCTTATAGAATCCTGGTGATGGATATTAAGGCGTTATGGCCCTGTGGTAACTGTCAGTGTGTGACCGAAAAAAAGAGGCCAATTTAAAACTCTCCAAAGCTCCTGTAGTGAATGAAGATTACACACATGCTGTGTTGCTGCCTTTTGTTTTCAACCACACATACTTTGTACAAAAACAAGAAAATCAGACCAGTCAAGCTCATTCTGCTTTCCGTGTTTCGAGTTCTGAGGAGGAACCTTCTCGATAATAAGCTTCAGGTGAAGTGACCCGAAACCAGATGGTATTTACAGTTTGCAGGCAAAACTCAGCTGCACAAGATGATAGGTTTACGCTGAATTTGTTTCAAAATGTGTCTTGGCTTGGCTTTTTTACAGACACACGTCATATGTAAAAAAGTGGATCCAGTGGTCTCAACTCAGAAGTTCCTAAGTAACGGCAGGGTTTTATAATCTGCTGTAATACGCCCCAAAAACAGTGTCACGGTGAAGCCCGAGTTAGAGACAGTAAACTGGTAGAGTTTCCTGCCCTTTTGATCCAGCTTTCTTTTTGAGCTCACCTCCAGAAATGCTTTGTTCTCTTTATTATCAGTGTCTTTTGGTTTCTAACAGGTTTGCTTATCCTTAACGGCTTAATCTTTGGACCTCCTATACCAGATATTTTCTGAGTCTAGTGGAAAAACCTTGTGTACAGCACCACCTGTTGGAGATTGTGCTGAGACGTCACATCAGACTTTATCCAGCATGTATTTTGCATTTTTCTTAAAGACTTCAGGAGCATCTGAATGTTTTTGCTCACCAAATGAAGCAACAACAGTATAACAGCCAGTAATAGTGTGAGCGATATAACTGCAATAATATCACTAGACCCACTTTGATCAAAAATCAATACAGAGTATGTTGTGGGTCATAAAAACCACTCCTAGCATTTGGAGGAAAGAAAAATAGTTTATTTCACCTACAACCAGTGGAAGAAAATGTAATGACCAGAGTAAGCCTGTCTGGTAAAGGTTTTACTTGTACAGCATTTTTGTATAAGAAACTTTGACAGAGAACAGCTTTTACAAAGGTGTTCAGATCTTAACAGTGGCAGAAAAAACATTAAGAGAGCTAAAAGAAACAATAAAAGTTCTCAGAACACTAAAAGACTCAGAAAAGCAATCCATTCTGCCTGGAAGTGTTACGGTGTGACCCGCTCCTAGCAGAGAGCCACACTGGGTGTGGACCCAAGAGCTGTAAGGAATCACTCCTGATTACCGGGCCTGACTTGTGGTCTCCCAACAGCGGTCTGGCTCCCCGTAGCGCCCCGGCGGGGACGGGCTCTCACAGGAACTCAACAGTGACTGGTGGAAAGTTGCACTGTGACTTGTGATATATTATGTACATTATATGAAAGTGAAAAGTGACAACCCTTGTCATAGCGAGGTCAAAGCACAGCAGACAATGAACCACAACGAAATTGGACCGCTGCATTTAACCCATGCACACTCAAACATCATGCAGCTATTGAAAGCGCCCGGGGAGCAGTGATGGGGACGGCACCTTGCTCAAGGGTACCTCAGGGCAACCCATTGGGAAGGGGTTCAAACCCCCGATCCGCCGATCATGTGGCCAACGCCCGAACCACTAGGCCACCGCTGCCACCATATATTGTTGATTTGAAAAATACTTTATTACACAGTAGGAAAAGACCTACAGGAGCTTGTGTTTTGGAAACTGTTTTGATTCATGAATCTTGTTTCTTCATATTTTGCTTCCAAAGAGCAAGTCTTTCTTATACTTTTATTGTGTTGTTGTTGAGGAGTTCCCCAGGCTTCTTGAAAGAATGTTTTTGGCTTTTATATCCAGTTCAGTCCCTGTACCTGGCCAGTTTCAGAAGACAAAACAAAGCCACCAGGCATGATGTAGTAGAGAAACAGGTGGAGACGAGTCCAGATGAAGAGTCTGGTATCACCTTGTATCATTAGGCACTTTGCAGCCATTTCTTTATTTAATCTATTCGGTTTGTCAAACACATTAAGCAGCATTATTACACCATAAGGTGATTGTCTATACACATGTACATTATATATAAAAAGTGAAAGTGACTACCCTTGTCATTGTGAAACGCAGCACAGCACACCCATACACAAACGTGCAGCAGGGGGCAGCTATTGAAAGTGCCCGGGGAGCAGCAATGGGGGCGGGAGCCTGAATAGCTCAGTCAGTAGAGCATCAGACTTTTAGCTTGTTCTTGGGGCAGCGGTGGCCTAGTGGTTAGGGAGTTGGCCCCTGCATCGGAAGATTGTGGGTTTGATTCCCTCACCAGTAGGTTTCCCTGAGGTATTCTTGAGCAAGGTATTGTCTCCGTCACTGCTCCCTGGGTGCTTTCAATAGCTGCATGAGGTTTGCAGAGGTCCAGTTTCATTGTGGTTCACTGTGTGTTGTACTGTGACCTTGCAATGACAAGGGTTGTCACTTTCACTTTTCACCTTGGTACCTCAGGGCAACCTGCTGGTTAGGGAATTGAACCCACAATCTTCCGAGCCAGAGCTACTCCCTAACTACTAGACCACCGCTGCCACTGAACATATATATATACATTTCTTTCTTTCCTTTTTCTGTTCTTTTTTTCTTTCAACATTTTTTTCTTTTATCAGAAATGACTTTGTTTGCAGTATGTCTTAGCATTATATGTGTGGGAAATCAGAAATCCCTCTGGGACCTTTCACTAATCCCAGGATATATATACACAGAGAATTCTCAGCTAAGACAGTTTAGAGGCTGTGCTTCTTTGCTTTGTCAGAGTATGTTGCCAACATGCCCACAGGCACTGTGGTGGGGGTCCCAATAAACTTTTTCAGTGACTACACATGAACACTTTCAATATTTAATTATAAGCACAGAAAAAGAAAGAAACATTACATACACACCAGGACATCAGACTCATCAACTATATATAGTCCATCTTTCTCAAGTAAACAAATTGGCATTGCTTATCCAACTGAAAGCTTACATGAAGTTTAAGCTTAACTTTTTTTAAAAACAAATATAGTTAGATTGATTTTTTGGTCTTGCTTAGTATATGATACTACATTTTATCACACAACATCTATATACTTTTTAAGAGATTTTTAGAGAGAAATGAGAGTCCTTGCAAAAATGTAAGATTTAAATTACACATAATTTATTTGCAGGTTATGAAGATGTGAAAAAGCATCCCAAGTAACTAAAAGATATGATATAAATGAATTTATTGATATAACAGTTATCTTCTGTTATAGATTACAATTCTATATGCTTTGGTAGGGGGCACTGCCAAAGACTACATGTCACTTTTACATAATGCTACAAGCATTGCAATGAGTATTTTCCAATGCTGGAATTTAAAACAAGCTTGTAATGTATGTCTCAATGGATGTTGAAGCGTGAAATGTATGTGTAAACACTACAGGCACAGAGCTTTCATGATCAAATCCACAAAGTTGATGTTCTCAGGTACGCTGATGTTCTCATGTTCTCAGATCGCTGATGTACAGCTTACTCATCTTATTCCTCTCATAAAATGTTCCTGGAAAAGCCCCTAAAATCAAACTGGGAAAGACTTCAGAGCCACCTGACTTCAAATACATTCAAGTCTAAACAGAGAGGCAGACTTCTTGCTGCTGATGTTTACCTTGGCTTCGATATTTAAGAGGTTTAGTCTTGTATACATTACTTATGAGCTCCTGGCAAGACGTTTTTTTTCTTTGCTCCCTAAACATTCTTCCTTAAAAAAAAAAGGGTACAAAGTGAGTATATTTTACTCACTCACTCATTTTCTTAACCACTTGTTCTGAGTCGTAGGTGGTGCTGGAGCCTATCCCAGTGCTCACAGAGCAAAATATGGGGAAAATACCCTGGGTATTATGGCCCTGCCATTCCAATGCAGGGCCATAATTTATTTAGCAGTACCTTTGAAACACTGCCTTACACATCCCCAGTCAAAACATCTGAATATCTAAAATTCAGGTGGCCATAAGGACCTTTAACAGCTGGATGAGCTGTGTTTGATTTGGAATGATGAATTGAAAAATGCACAAAGAGCACAGGAGCAGAGCTTTGCAGTCTAGATCAGATGCTGTTCGTTTTTTTTAAAGAATGATATATTTGTCTCAGCATCTGGACATATTTTGAGCATATATTATAAGATCATAAGAATTAAAATTTGACAAACAAATATTCTCTTCTCAGGTGATGCTTTTTTCACATATATCTGAATATGTAAAAACCCATTGTTGCTCAGGGCATTGCATTATTGGTGACCATTTCATTTCTACAACTATTTTCTCTGGCTAGCAGTGGTGATGTTACATATCTGAGCACTAATTTACCTTTCCTTTTTGCGTTAAATGAAGAACAGGCTAGAAAATCTAATGCAGATTACACCTATGTGGCAATGATTGTATGAACTATAATGAGACCTTTAAATGGCCATCATCAAGACCATACTGCCACTTGCTGGTAAACATAGTGTACTGCTCAAATATTGCTTCTCCAGTCAGGTCTATCATTGCTGGGACAACATGGGGAAGTGAGGTCTGATACATGTTGATTCTTAAGCTCTAACATATCTGCCAGCTCTGGGACCTGCTGAGAAAACCAAACTGTGCAGGAGTTCATTCACTAGGATTAGAGTCCCCCATCCATATTGTAAAAGTACAAGAAAATAATAATAATAATAAAAAAACAAACACAAAAACCAATTTGCTATTAAGTAGTTTGGGCAAATAAGTTACACCTTAAATGAATCAGTGATGAGCTGAAATAATGAAGTGTTCATAAATGTGTGAATCTAGTCAGAAATAACAAAAAGAATGTTGTTGTTGCTGCAATCTTTGTGTGTTTTGTGATTAACAGAGCCTGCAGTTTCTACAGTTTACACCCAGTAATTTCTCAATTAAGTCTCACTTGGATTCATTAGTTTAGCACTGAAGCTACAAGACTAACATTGCTTGCAAAAAAAAGGAGTCACCCAAAACATTTCAATAAATAACATCCCCTTTCATCCCACTTAATCTACTTCCAACCCTTCATAAAAGTGAAAAAGTGAAAGTGACTACTCTTGTCATTGTGAGAACACACAGCACAACACACAGTGAACCACAACAAAACTGGACTTCTGCATTTAACCCATGCACAAACACACACCGTGCAGCAGGGGGCAGCTTTCATAGCAAGCAGTGACGGGGCCAGTACCATACTCAAGGGTACCTCAGAGCAACCTACTGGTAAGGGGTTTGAACCCACAACCTTCTGCTTCTGTGGCCAATGCCCTAACCACTAGGCCACTGCTGCACGAAGTTGTGATGATGTGGTTTAAGACCGTATGGCTTAGTGAGAGCTATAAAAGTGAGTAAAATCTTATCAACATGCCAAAGCTGCAGGCAGTCATTTTAGACAATACTATAATCCATATTTAGAAACCTAAAAACCTTTTTTTGTGACTACAGTATAAATCCAGAGGAATCCAAAATGTCTGCCCTTAGTCGTTTAGTTTTGATCATTTTCAAGTTTGAAACCACATCAACAAGTTTGACCAGCTTACTAAAGAGCAAAATATAGTTCCAGTGGAATGAGGGTTTTGGTGATTTTGGTATTTTTATTGAAACAGCTTGTCTGGTCAACAAAATGTGTTAAATTGGGTTTTCTCGCTGAACTTAAACATTGAAATGTAGTTCACATTTTCTGAATCAATCATCTCAATATTATGTGAGTACACATGTTTTATTGAGTTATTATACTGTCAATTGTGTGTTATTGTGTGTGCTACAAAAAGGCAACATTGTGTTTACCCCCCCACCACCATATAGCTTTAACAGTTAACGTCTAGACACCACAGGCAAAGAACCAAATGTATATATCAACATCTTGATGGATTTCAGTCTTTGGGACATGTGTATCACCTCAGGAACTGATGTCTGTTCCACAGCTTTCCCATGCACGCAAGTGTTAAGTAGTGCCAGAAGTGGACTTCAATCGCAGTGTTCCAGCAAAGCATTTACAAAGTTTAGCCACTTAGTGGGTCACACTAAGGTGGATTTATAAAAATCACAAGGAGTGGGCCTTTCAATTTGTTTCACTTAGAGCAGAAAGTTAGCAGTGCACTTCTGCACTGTGCAATGTGTTGTGTAATGCACTTGCTCAACCACGTTCTTCATTCTTCAGACTTACAAATTCATCACAACTGTAATGCGAAAAGAAATTCCTGTGCTTGCAAGTTCCTTTCAAATCAGTTCAAATCAATCCCAAACCAAAATTCTGTTCCTGTCTGTCCGCACAACTACATATAAACATTTTAAAAAGATAAAACAGTCATACATTCCATTTGAATATGTATATACAGTCAGTTGGCATACTATACCAGAGGTTAATTGTTGCATAGCCTGAAATGTAAAATATTTTATCTCAGCAGGGTCAGATATCAGGTGTAGCATACACAGCTATAATGGACAGTATGTCTGTAATAGTATACCATAGTGCATTACCAAGTTACATCACATTAAATGTACACACAACAGACAATTCTCTCGTATACAATATGTGGTCGTTATGTGTGTTAACCACAAATCTATTCCTATTGAATATGATAGTATACTGTACATCACCTTTACTTGATAAGTAACATTTTTCAGAATACAAGTGATTTGGTTTATGTGACCTTAAGTGCAACATAATAAGATCAAACAGGTGTCTGATAGAACAAAACCTTGGAGTTGACATATGCTCAGTTAAAAGTACACTGAAAGGATTTTTGCTTTGTTAGTAAAGGCTTGGTCCTCTGTGTGAATACTGAACAAGACAAATACTTGTCCTGCAACATCACATAAGAATCCTGCAGCTGTATTATAACGTAATAGAAAAATTATTACTTTTAACATAGGACGAACACAATGCTGTGTTTTGTTTATTGCTATGAATGTGATGACTAACATGGAAAAAAGTCATTTCAAAGAATTTGATTTCAATTTGGTAAATACAGTGTTGAGGACATTCTTAGTTCAATATAAGCATTATGACGGTCTTAGAGCAAAGCACCATTCCCCTAACAGGCTGCAGGTATTGGGCCATGAACATAGATTCCTGAGTAACAGGATATGCCCAGTATTGAGAATAGGTCTTGTTTTTTCTAACCATTCATGAATCAGCACTGGATACTTCGTCTATATAGATTTGCATTTGTAAGTGTTCTTTCACTTGAATTCAGCAGACCTCATAAGGAGGTCTCCACACAAGAGCTGTTCCTGTGGAAGGAGCGATGGTTGGGGCAGCTCTCGCTGCAGTGGACAATAAGAACGGGAAAGCAGAGGGCATCTTGGTAAGGCGGGGGGTCATCCTCAGCAGTGGGCATGTGGCCAGACAGGCAGCGCGTGTTTTCACTGGGACTTTCAGGCTCATCCAGGCTGCCGCTGCCGCTCCTCCAGAAGCAGCTGCGTCGCGAGCCATACAGTCGACCCAACGAAAAGCGGCTGCCGCTGAAGGGGACACGAGGGCTCCCGTTACAGATGCTGAGAGCACTACGGGAGAAGACAGAGGAGCTGCTGATTGCTCGGTGGCAGCGCTCACAGTTCTGTCTGAAGCCTCCAGAACGTTGGGCTAGGTCCATCAAACCTGCTTCGGAGTAGCTTGGCACAAGCTGCTGGTTGGAGCGGATGTGCCACTCTAGCTCAGTACTGTCAATCGTGTTCACTCGGGGGATGCGTCTGCAGTATGGATGCTCTTCACATGGTGTAACCGGGATGTAGTCGACCCCAAAAAGCTTCTCCACTCGGTAGTGGACATAAGCCGTGCGGTACTCTGTGAGGACCCTCAAGGGCCAGGAGAATGTGAGGAAGGCAGCCGTCCAGAAAACGTAGTTGGAGACATACCAGGGATGGTTGTCTGGGTTTGAGAAGGCAATCATGTACTCTTTAAAATCTACATTCTTCAGGTGCATCCCCTCACGGGCTTCCATGTAATCATCAAGGCCCTCGTTGTCAGTGAAGAATCTGGCCCTTTGAGTTAGGTAGGAGTTTTCAGATTCCACGTTAGCAAAGCTAAAGCACTTAGTGAACCTCAGTTTGGTGATAGCTGACTTATCCAGGCCAACCAGCTGCTTAGAAACATCCTTCACCCCACAGTGGCCGTAGTCGAATTCTGCTTCAGCCACGTGTGTATTCACCCTCTCGTGATACACCTGAGTGGTTGTGTAGGCATCTCCATTGCGGTAGCGTGTCACCTGCCGCGTTCGCCGCACATAGTGGTAGCTGATGGCTTTCCACCAGATACAAGGCTTGGCCTGCTGCATCCTTTGGACCCTTTCATAGATGCCCTCGACATCTACCTTGTACTGCAACTCATTTCTTGCGTGGCAGTGCCAGCACTCCACCAGATAGACTACATACAGCATGACCAGGAATGCTAAAGGGATGTAAATATAGCCATCAGAGCAGGGGCTATCGTGGTACATCATGGACTTCCCTTTGTAGGCAGTGTCAAAGCTTAGCCGGGTAACCTTGGTGACATGACACCACACCATGGCTCCCATGCATCCATACATAAGCATGGAGAGCAGGAGGCATTTCCAGAAGGCTTCTCTGCACAAAGACTTGCTCAGGGATTGTTTCAGAGGCCTCTGCTGCTTGTCAAGAAGGAGAAAAGAAAGAGCACATATAGATGTTTAGTTTAATAATGATTCAGTGTAGATAAACACAAAGCTCAATTTTGATTATGATTCTATCAGTCAGTGATTCTAAAATTATAAAAATAAAATGATCAGTATATGAAACATCCATCCATTATCTTCCGCTTGTCCCAAACAGGGTCGCGGGGGAGTGCTGGTGTCCAACCAAGCGCACACAGGGCGAGGACGGGGGACGCACCCTGGACAGGTCGCCAGCCCATCGCAGGGAGGAGCGGGACGGGGACGGCACCTTGCTCAAGGGTACCTCAGGGCAACCTATTGGGAAGGGGTTCGAACCCCCGATGCTCCGATCATGTGACCGACGCCCTAACCACTAGGCCACCACTGCCCATACATAAAACAATTAGCTGATAATGGGGTGGCGCTTCTGGCTAAAAACCTTCAAGAATTTAATTTTATTTATAGAGGAAATTTATTTTGTTGTAATACACTGCCCGTCCAGTCACACACTCCTGTCCAGTCACACCAAATTTGTTGGACTGCCTTTAGCTTTGATTACGGCACACATTCCCATATACATAACAATTTCTAACTATTTATTTCCATCCAGAGCTGCATTAATTTTCTGCCAAGATCTTAAAGAAATGATGGGAGAGTCAGATCACTGCACAAATTCTTCTCCAGCACATCCCAAAGATTCTGAATAGGGTTGAGGTCTGGACCCTGTGGTGGTCATTCCATGTATAAAAATGATGTCTCATATTCCCTGAATCTCTCTTTCCCAGTTTGAGCCGACAAATCCTGGTATTGTCATCTTGGAATATGCCTGTGCCATCAGGGAAGAAGAACTTCACTGATGGAATAACCTGCTCATTCAGTATATTCAGGTAGTCAGCTGACCTCAATCTTTGGGTACATAACGTTGCTGAATCTAGACCTGACCAACTGCAGCAACCCCAGATCACAGCACTGCCCCCACAGGCTTGTACGGTAGGCACTAGGCGTGATGGGTGCATCACTTCATGTCCTTCTCTTTATACCCTGATGCACCATCACTCTGGAACAGGGTCAATCTGGACTCATCTGATCACATGACCTTCTTCCATTGCTCCAGAGTCCAATCTTTATGCTTCCTAGCAAACTGAAGCCTTTTTTGAGATTAGCCTCACTGATCAGTGGTTTTCTTAAGGCTACACAGATGTTTATTCCCAATCCCTTGAGTTCCTTCGCATTGTTTCACTATTGAACTTAGCCATGAGTTCTGCTGTTGTTCTTTTACGATTTGATTTTATTTTACGAAGTGATCACGGTCATTGAAGATTTTTTCTGACCACATTTATTTCGTGAAGATGATGGTTCCCCGCTATCCTTCCCATTTAAATAATGCGTTGGACAGTTCTTAACCCAATTTTAGTTGTTCCAGCTTCTCCTTAGATGTTTTCTTTGCTTGATGCAAATAATTTTACCCTTCTGAAAGAGATAAACATCTTTTCCACGACCACAGGATGTTTCTTCCTACATGGTTATTAAGTAATGAGAAGCTACTCACTGCATCATTTAGGGTTAAATAACTTGTTGCAGCTGAAACATAATCATCCATATAGTAATGGAAGGCTCTTACCTATATGCTTTGTTAAATCCAGGTAGTGGCTTTTTTTGGACAGGCAGAGTATATTTAAATGTTTTTCATATAAATGTTATTCATTTATTATCTTTTAATTCCATTTAAATTCACAGTTCATTTGTTGAGCAGCCCTTGATAAAGTTACATAGCTGTCAGAACAGATCCTCAAATTAAAAAAAAAAAAACAACTGAACATGGGAAGGAGAAAAAAGCCTTATTTAAATTTTTATATAAGGTAATGTAATAAAGCGTCATGTTAAGAAATTTTGACACAATATGGGTGGCGGCATTTTAACATGGTTAAAAAGGACAAAAATGAAGATATGAGGTTTAAAAAGATCTTCGTAGCCTTATCTTTCAGTACCTGGAGACTGGTACAATGTGTTGATGCACAGAAATGAGGATGAGGATGAAACGTGGATGATTTCGCACGTTATCCAAACTGTTTAAGGTTATTTGTGGTTCATTTTACTCCACACACTGTACAGGTACACTGTTTAATAACAAGTGCTTGCTGGAGCAACAAAATGACCCAAACCACATGTTCTTCAGGGAACCGCAGGGGAGGTGGTTGGGGGCACCGCACAGTGTCCCACAACAGTGCTTATTATTGCACTTATGATGCATTTATTTCATTCTCAGCTCTTCCTATTTGTGTCAGGCATGCAGTGTATCTGTCAGAAGCCCCTGGTTTGCTGCAGTGGTTTCCACATCCCCTGCAGCCTGTGCGGCCCAGCTCGGACCCCAGGACGGAAAGAGCTCTGCAGACTGTAGAATGAGCAGCCTAATCTGCCAATAAAAGGATGGGTTAATACCTCCTCTCTGGGGCTGTCCGTGTCCTCCTCGAATGCGGTGGTGGTGCTGCTCTCGCTGGCCGTGGCAGCTGAGGCTGGAGGGGACATGGCAGGACTGAGAGCAGCGATGTCTCTGCACAGATAAACCCCCGACCGAGCCTACAACCCGCCCGGGGCGCAGAAATCTACTGCTTCCTGATGAACTACCGCCCCAGCAGACACGTCCTCCGTCAGATCTCCGGCTGAAGCAGCGCTGCAGCCCTGCTGGGAGCAGGAAGGCGACGCTGGGAGGATGAGAAGGAGGAGAGAGAAGGCGGAACACGCACGCACTGGCCGTGTGGGAGTGTTTATGTCTGCATTCAGCCTCACTGTGCCGCTCTACCTGGGATGTGATGATTCAAGACGGATTTCTGACGCCATTAAAGGGCGAAAAGCAAAATGATGCTGTCAGCACTCAGTTGTAGGGCAATGGAGGTCTAGCTGGAGGTTTGATGGGGAACCGTGAGCTTTTTCACTGCGGCCGCCAGAGGGCGCCCTGCTACAGACTGAAGGGTCACTGCAGGAGGAAATGAGGCTGAAATGCCACATAAAGTCACTTTAATGAGGAGGTTTCTTATTAATAAGACTCTGCATCTCAATAAGAAGAAGTTTACTCACAGCTACAAGGGAACACATTAAAATAACAAGAGATATTCTTATACTTACGAATGAACATTCTCATAATGACGACCTCTCATAATAAGATATTTTTTTCATGATTAGGACTTAACATCTCATAACAAGATATTTTCTCATAATTCTGAGTTAACACCTCATAACCAGATACATTTACAACTTTGAGCAGATTCTTTTGGGTTTTGCACAGGAACCCAGTGGTGGTAGTGCTGGAGGTGGGAGTCGAACCTGCGACTGTTTGGCCCATAAGCGAGTATCCTACCACTAGAATACCACGACCTTCTGACCCTGGGGTCTAGTGCCAAACCATTCGGCCACCGCTGGCTCGCTGTGAGATACAAGTACAAATATGTACCAAAAATACAATGTTTTCAGAGATTCCTCTCGTAATTCATGAACACCTTTAATTCCTGTTTAAGTGACTTGAGATGTACGTTCTTATAGATAAATGTCTGTTGGCTTGGACTTGCTGTTTTAGGACAATTCTTGAATCAGTATAGAACCTACATTATGTGGCTTAAGGTTTTCATATTGCATTTACAAATATTAAAGTGCTCTTAGGTGGCACCTTGTATTTATTTCAACTTTACAACTTTACAACGTTAAAACTTTAAGATACAAGCTATGGCTTGGTTTTGTATTCTTACTGGAGAATGGTCCGATTTCTGTAACAAGGTTGGAACACAAAATTAAGTTTAAAATCCTGTTTTTTACCTGATCCGTAGAAAGAATGGCAGGTCTAACTCACATCTGTCACTGGTGCCCATTCTGTCCCTCCAAACTCTTCAGCACCATGGAGAGCGCTTTAGTTTTCCTGATTGATCAAAAATGTTCTTTTTACATTTGCGGCATTTAGCAGACGCTCTTATCCAGAGCGACTTCCATGTCCTAATTACTGGGACAGTCCCCCTGGAGACACTCAGGGTTAAGGGTGTTGCTCAGGGACCCAGCGGTGGTAGTTCCAGAGGTGAGATTCGAACCTGGGACCTCTTGATTCAGAGCTCCATAGGCAAGTACCCTACCACTAGACCACCACAACGCTTTTACAGTTTTTTAAAACATAAGACACACTTCTAGAAACAAAAGTTCAACAAAGGGGGATTATGCGGGTCAGTTAATGCTCAATGCTCCTTTTTCTTCTTTATTTTTTTGACATAAAGTCATTTCACACCTCATATGTAAGGATTTATCTCATTAATCATAATTGTTAGTTGATAAGCTCATCTGACATTTAAATAGTAAGCATTACCAATTGACTTCATAACTTTGACTTTTTATATCAGCTCTATTAGAAATTGCCCTTTCCTCTGACATTTAGCCAGAGCAGGGGGACTGATGATGGTTTTATTTGCTGGGATTTCCTAGAATTGTAATATATTAGTTGTCCACTAGATCGCAGCATCACCTTTTGCTTGTTTTAATGTTTTTTCCTCTGGAAAGTTGGCATTAACCCTGCCATTCTTTACTTGATATCTCTTTACATACAGTGTCCTCAACATTTGTTGACACACCATGTCAAGATAAGTTAGAGGGGTTATACAATGTTTACCTTTTTGTGAACATATAGCTCATCGATAAATAATTATTTGCAACATTGCCATCCCTTGAATATGATAATAAATGCAAAGCAACTGGAGCCTGTTTACCTTTTAAAATGAGTTTACTAGTTAGCACTTTTTCTAGTTGATTATAAAGCATATGAACTTTATTATCCATATAATCCATATATCCATAATTCAATTATAATCCATGAATTCTTGTTTAACTGTGGTACAAATATGAGGAGATATCAAAGCCAAATTCTCTTAGTCATCCATTAACATGAGTGTATTGACCTGCATAAGTGGGTTATAAAGAATGTGTATGTATGTAATCTGTAGGTTATCTAGTATTTATAACAGACAATGACAGAATGTTTCACAAAATCATTTTCATCTTTAAACTGAGGAAGGTGTATCCATTTAAGACACAGGCATTAAATTGTGCACATGCAGCATTTATAATCTCCGCAGAAAAGCACTGCCAACAGAACAGGGTGTTCTGGATCAGCCACACAAGGTCACTGTGCCCAGCATCAGCTGGAGGGGTTTAAAACCCCAAGCTTTGGACTGTGGAGCAGTGAAATTGTGTTTCCCTGGAGTGATGAAGCACCATCCAGTACCTTTGGGGTGAGTTAAAACAGTGTGTGTGATCTAGAACCGATCATCCAGCATCAGTACCGGACCTGATCAATGTAGTCATGCCTGAATTCAATAAATTTTTCACCATGTTCCCAAGCCTCTCAGATGTCTCTGCATTAGATTATTGGTTTTAGGAAAAACACTGGATGGACAGGCATCTATCAACTTCTGTAGATTCACATACACACACATACATACATATATACATATATAAACATATATATGTGTATATATATATATATATATATATATATATATATATATATATATAGAGAGAGAGATCTGAGAGAGAGAGAGAGAGAGAGAGAGAGAGAGAAAGAGAGAGAGAGAGAAAAGAGAGAGAGAGAGAGGGAGAGAGAGAGAGAGAGAGAGAGAGAGAGAGAGAGAGAGAGAGAGAGAGAATAGGAGAATAATTTTTATAGCAGACGATATGCAAAAATTTAAATAAAGTACTCGGGGCACATGATCACTATTCTGCAATTAATTAATTAATATGCACGTTAGCAATGTTTTGGCTTGTTCAGATGTTTGGTTGTTTACAGAGTCTGAGTCTACAATCCACACAAAACAGTGCTCAGCTAATGGCAGAACATTATTCTACTACCAAACAGAAACAGATACAGAAATGAAAATATTCATGATATTTTGAGTGACTTGCCATTGATGTTCATCCACGAAACATGTGCTTAGATTATATCTATGAACCTCAAGTTTAATCACATACAAAAAAAAAATTGCAAAACCAAGATGACAAGTTCTTTGCTTTTGTACTATTTAATTATTTTTCTGTTGACAAAACAGAAAAAAGACCAGGAGGAAAAAATTGAAATGAACTTGGCAAAAACACTACAATAAATCCCCTGAGTACTTTGAGTAATATTGCAATTATTTGATGGTGAGAAGGATTCCCTTTAAACCAGCAGAGGTTTTCCGTGTGTAAAGATGCTGCTTAGAATCAAAACAAATGTAAATGCTGTTTTCCTACCAGCACTTTGTGCTAAATATTTTCCGACCCGATTTTGTTCCCCTTTTATTTGGCACTCACTACAGATAGCAAGTCTTTTTGAGTAGTATCTCTCTAATGATTTATGCATTTGTTCATTGAAGCAATTACCTTTTTATTATATCTATTCATTAATAATCTTCATTTGTGCATTCCTAAATTATTCAAACTGAATGTGTTCATTAACATACACATTAAATAATATTCGGAGTCTTCTGATTGGAGATAAGTTACTGCAAGAACCTTCATTTAGTCTCCTTTTGAAATGACTCTTCTGAAACTAAGATAATGATCTTGAAAGCAGGTAGCTTCCCCACCTTAAGAAAAACTTTACGCAGTGAAAACAGTGAAAACAGTGAAAACAGTGAAGTGGAAAAATATGGTCCCAAAATACCATTAAAGTCCTTGCTGCAAGCAATACCTCTGGTAATATGGCATCGTGGTTCATGTTTTAACCCTGCCTGCAGAACATTCAGATCTAGTTAATCCAAGTCTTGGACTTAATTGCACTGTCAAGTGAGGACTCTTCTTTGAGTGACCGTTTTTCATTTACATCCAGTGAGTCTGCCTTACAACTGGCACTCTTCTATCAGCCAGCAGCAGAGATACAGGCTCCTTTTTTCACACTGTTTTAATTTCTATGCTGGGCAGGTAATCACACACTGGAAAGCACAACAATACTAACTCGCCTCAGCAGTGAAGTTCTCATGGACTCATGGCCTCCTTCATTCAGCTTCCTATAATAAGCACTACACATTTATATTGGTTGAGTCATTCTATTCTCAGTCTGTGCCCTTACCACGAGTTCACCTGTTATTAGGTTTTTTGATGATATTTGTTTGGGCCAGGCTAAAATGGCACTCCCTCTTCCCCTCTGTGCCTTTATCTAAGGGTCATATTTTTAATTTCTGTTTGTTTTGACCTTAAATAGCTGGAGTGTCTGTGGTATTTGCATTAATTGAGGTAAATTAAAAACATTTTCAGAGATAACCTTTAAAAATGATGACATGGTTGACTAATATTAAAGGATATCACAAATGCCAACAAAACTTTTTAAATGGGCCTGGTGATAATATCCAAGTCATTTTAATATTATATACTTTACTTTATAATAAACATTGCAGATCCTGTGATTCAAAGCCAGTATTCAGCAAGCGCTGGCGGCAACCATGGCAGGAAAAAGCATTTACTAAAAAGAGGAGTCAAGATACAGTAGGTGACCTGTGATATTTAATTTAGCTATTCCCAATTAATACCCACTAGCTAGTATCACAAAATGGTGGCATCAGTGTGAAGGTTAAGGCTAGCAAATCCTTCAACTGAGTCACTAGAAGTCAACAACTGCATCTTTTTAAATTGCCACTCAAGTCATTGGATAGCAAAACACATTTGAAGGAAAGGGAGTCCAACACTATCCACTCAGAGTGAGCAAGGCCAATTAAAGTATGCTGTCTCCCGATGATAGGGCCAACTCTCAGACAGCTGTGCTATTTGGGAGCCCCATGAGCAATCATTTTGATGCAGATTCCTTGAAAGATGAGAAAATCTGTTGACTTAAAATACAAAGGGAGCCATTGACAGCAGCTGAATTTCATCATTAAATGCTTTAAATCTAATTTTCAGAGATAGAAAAGAGAAACTTATTAGTGTGTGTGAATTAGGGCTTTGCAGATTTCTGCCCTCATTGTTAAAAAAGACACATATTTTGCATAAAAGTGAGTCACATTGTTACTTTCAAGCAAACACATGAAATGTCCATGACAACTGACAATGCAGGTTTGGCAAACCATAATATTCCTGTAGCGCCTTTCTGGATGTCCCCTAGTGGCCATCCAGTCAGTGAAAAATAAATCTAAGAAATTTTTAATTAATATGATAAAAATTACTTTAACTATAAATAGACATTAATTAACTGGGACACCTTAGGTCTGTGTGTGAAGTAGTTGAGATGTTATTGAGCGATGAGCTGTGGAAACAGTTTAACGCTTCCACACAAACATGACCAAGCAGAAATAAAATCGACAGAAATACTGCAGCTTTCTTTTTACCACAACAGTAAAAACACTTTCAAACACAAATAAATGCATAACATTTGGCTTTGCTCACATATGAAGACAAATATCCAGTTTTGTGAATTTCCATCATACAAATATAGTTCAATAATGTTACTGAAGAAAAATAATACGGTTCACCTCAAGTGCTAACAGCACTGTGGGAGCTAAACAGAGCATCTTAGATAACACTGAGGTACTTAGATCTGTGAGAAAGGCCAAAGACCATATAAAAACTGCTGAGATCTCACAAACTGCAGACTGTTTTGGGCATGCAAAGTGTGTTATAAATAACTGTCTCTAGATAAAAGTTCAGTCTGAGTGTAAGGCAGGATTAAAACTTCAAGAAACAAGTTCAAGCAGGAAGTGATAGTCATGAAGCTAACTAGGAATCTCAACTAATTTTCTGGATGGAGGTGATAGTAGACTATTCATTAAAGCTCTTATAATATTCATGATTGTTGACATGAGGATCTGCTGATGCATCTTAAAGCAAAGGCCCATTTATGCATATAGTTTAGACCACTATTTCCCATCCCTGCGATGGGCTGGCGACCTGTCCAGGGTGTGTTTCGCCCTGTGTGAGCTGGGATAGACCCCAGCACTCCGCGACCCTGCCTGGGACAAGCGGCAGACAATGACTGACTGACTGACTATTTCCCAATCATGGAGGACCATGGCTCTGCATATTTTTATGTTTCCCCTGCTCCTCACACCTGAACCAAGCAATTAGCTCATTAAAAATCCATTATTTATATGTGTGTGTTAAAGCAGGAAAAGCACTAAAATGGCAGGATGGGTGTTGAGAAACACTGACTGCAGAGATCATTATATACATTATTCTAAAGAAAACTGAATTGAATAAGTTGTTAATAAATTGAGATTAACAATTGGGAAAATGTAATCATTTGCTATGAAGCATTTATATATTGCCTCATTGAATAGATCTTAACTATGTTTGATGGCTGATGGTGTAAATATCCACCTGTTTAGATCAA
>CM029374.1:19798137-19875637 GCA_017165825.1 Hepsetus odoe | reverse complement strand
CATGGCTGACAAATGAATATGCCTAATTGCACCACTGCTCTAAAGATTTTATCATTCTTTTTTTTTTTACTGCTGCTTAACAGGGCCTGTATAATATCCTAGTTACACATATAATATGAAGGATGCGAATGGCAACAAAAGCTAGGATCGTTATGATGTTTCTATTTATCTATGTTTCTATTTATTTCATCCCTTAAATTCTGTGACACAAATATGACCCAATTGACATTCATTGTTTCTTGTTATATTTTGAGGAGAGTACATTTTGAGTGTGTCAAAAATGTAAATAATGATGTGGTAAGGATTACTGCTCTAGTAGGAAGTAAAATTAGATAACCCAGATGAGCAGAAGGTTAATGATGTGCTTAAAGTAATACGGCGCTACTTCTCTTGTACTATTCAGGAACATTCTTAGAATCATAATGCTCAAAATCAAGATTTTGGATGCCATGTCTCTCTTTTTTGCTACCCCTCTTGGTGTGTTAAACTGTGGTACACTCAAGTGCCACAGATGTCATTTACTCCTCTCATCTCTCATGCATGCAGAGTAGCGGCACCAGGGGACATGAGCACTGGGCAGGGACAGAACATTGAGCTTTTATTGGATTGCGCTGCACCGGGCTGACAAAATGTGGGCTAATTGCAATGGAATGGGACTAATCCAGACTTTATATAGGCCACAGCGGAGGGCACGTCTCAGGTCTCACAGCTACCTGACTTCACTAACACTATGCAATCTAGAATCAGAACACTGGCTCCCTGCAGCTGTGCTTATATGCATACTCATGACTTGCGGTATATCCATATTAACCTTTGATATAATGCAATTCTTTAGAAAGAACATATAGGCCAAGCATATTGGTCATACACCACCTATATATATATAAAAATACACTCATACCTTTTTTTCACTTTTAGGATTTGCAAACATAATATTTTTATATTTTATATTTTAGTTTTGAAATGGCATTTTACACACCCAGAAAAAAATAGTTAGCTGCAATTTCTTTCTCTTTGTGAGGTAAAGCGCCACAGTTTGTTACCAAATCTTGAAAATCAAATTTTAAACTTTCACTTGGCAGAATAATGTCCATGACCACTAGTTAATGAAAAATGGCTTCATATTTTTTAAAAAAGTGCCTTGAAGGATGAACTTTATGTGAAGCATGTTTCATGGCAGGTCTGGCAGGAAGCCAAAGCTGAGACTTTCTTGCTGACTCTGTCTTCTTTAAATTAAGAAGACAACAGCATAGTGGATCGATTAAATATTGCTCACTCCAGAATCAAATATTATTGCTCAGCTTATACACGCTTTAACCTCCATTTATTTATGTATATTTATATATATATATATATATATATATATACACACACACACACACACACACACACACACACATATATCTATATATATATATGTGTGTGTGTGTGTGTGTGTGTGTGTGTGTGTATATATATATATATATATATATATATATATATATATATATATATATATATATATATATATATATAAATATACATAAACAAATGAGGTTAGGAGCGTGTAAAGTAAATTAATGTTGCTGGTTCTGGGTAAGGTATTTTTAATCCCGGTCCACTTTATCTTGTTAATCTTGCTTGAACAGAGAAGACAGAGTCAGATATATATATACACTCACATACATATACACATATATATATATATATATATGGGCAGCGATGGCCTAGTGGTTAGGGCATTGGCCGCATGATCGGAGGATCGGGGGTTTGAACCCCTTCCCAATAGGTTGCCTGTGATGGGCTGTGATATTGGCGACTGTCCCAGGTGTCCTCCTGCCTCACCCTGTGTGAGCTGGGATGACTCTCATGACCTCCCGCTTTGGGACAAGCGCAGAAAATGACTGACTGAATGATATATATATAGTATATATATATATATATATATATATATATATATATATATATATGCACACACATATATCAGACAACATAGCATTATGGATTTAGGAGAGCTGGAAATGTATAGAAATCTGATAAAAGTTTCCAAATCATTGGATAATACTGCATGTTCTGCTAAAAAGCAAATTACATGGTGGCTGTGCTGAGGCCTCTATAAAGCCCTTGACAAGCAAAAAGAAGAACAGCAGAATATAAAACTTTGACCAAAAATTCATTTGGCAGAGATCTGTTTATATTAAGTTAAAGAAGTCATGAAAACAATAGGAGGTCATCTACAGGAGTAGGAGTACACCCTCACATTTTTGCAAATATTTTATTATATCTTTCATGGGACAACACTGAAGATATGACACTTTGATACAATGTAAAGTAGTCAGTGTACAGCTTGTATAACAGTGTAAATTTGCTGTCCCTTCAAAATAACTCAACACACAGCCATTTGTCTAAAACCACTGGCAACAAAAGTGAGTACACCCCAAGTGAAATAGTGTCCACATTGTGCCCAGTTAGCCACCCACCCCCCGTGTCATGTGACTCATTAGTGTTACAAGGTCTCAGGTGTGAATAGGGAGCAGGTGTTGTTAAATTTGGTGCTATTGCTTTCACACTCTCTCATACTGATCATACTCTGAGGATCTGAAAAAAAGATTTGCTGATCTACATAAAGATGATGTAGGCTATAAGAAGATTGCCAACACCCTGAAACTGAGCTGCAGCACAGTGGCCTAGACCATACAGCAGTTTAACTGTAACTAGTCAACCAAAGAAGTTGAGTGCATGTCCTCAGCATCATATCCATTGTCTTTTGAAAATAGAGGTATTAATGCTGCCAGCACTGCTGCAGAGGTTGAAGGGGTGGGGGGTCAGCCTGTCAGTGCTCAGACCACACACTGGATCAAATTGGTCTGCATGGCTGGCGTCCCAGAAGGAAGACTCTTCTGAAGATGATGCACAAGAAAGCCCTCAAACAGTTTGCTGAAGACAGCAGAGATTAAGGGACATGGATTACTGGAACCATATCCTGTGGTCTGATGGGACCAAGATGAACTTATTTGGTTCAGATGGTGCCAAGCATATGTGGCGGCAACAAGGTGAGGAGAGTAAAGACAAGTGTGTCTTGCCTACAGTCAAACAAGGTGTTGGTAGTGTCATGGTTTGGGGCTGCATCAGTGCTGCCAGCACTGGGGAGCTACAGTTCATTGAGGGAACCATGAATGCCAACATGCTGCGATGGGCTGGCAACCTGTCCAGGGTGTGTCCCCCGTCCTTTGCCCCATGTGAGCTGGGATGCACTCCCCCGCGACCCCGCCTGGGACAAGCAGCAGAAAATGACTGACTGACTGAATGAATGCCAACATGTACTGTGACATACTGAAGCAGAGCCTGATCCCCTCCCTTCGGAAACTGGGCCGCAGTGCAGCATTCCAACATGATAATGACCCCAAACACACCTTCAGGACGACCACTGCCTTGCTGAAGAAACTGAGGGTAAAGGTGCTGGACTGGCCAAGCATGTCTCTAGACCTAAACCCTATTGAGCATCTGTGGGGCCTCTTCAAATGGAAGGTGGAGGAGCGCAAGGTCTCCAACACCCACCAGCTCTGTGATTTCATCATGGAGGAGTGGAAGAGGATTCCAGTGGTAACCTGTGAAGCACTAGTGAACTCCATGCCTAAGAGAGTTAAGGCAGTGCTGGAAAATAATGGTGGCCATACAAAATATTGACACTTTGGACACAACGTGGACATTTTTAATTTAGGGGTGTACTCACGTTTGTTGCCAGTGGTTTAGACATTAATGGCTGTGTGTTGAGTTATTTTGAGGGGACAGCAATTTACTGTTATACAAGCTGTACACTGACTACATTGCATTATGATCGTATGTTCTGTGTTGTCCCATGAAAAGATATAATAAACTACTACTAAAATGTGAGGGGTGTACTCACTTTTGTGAGATACTATATATGCACTTGCCCTAAATACGGCTATGTTTAACGCAGAAGGTTTTTTTATTTGCTCGTTAAGTAACAGCTATAGCTCATGTTTGCTTCACTGGCATAATGCTAAAATGAATTTGCATAGTTAAATGCCAAAGTCATATTTAATTCACCTCATAAGTAATGTATGGGTTTCAGGTATCCTCTGGAAGCATAATGATAATCCTCTAGCACGTCCATAATTTTTAAATATTTCACAACTAAAGAAGAAATGCTATTTTTCTTTACTCTAAATGTTGAAATGTATCTCTTTGCTTCAGGGACAAATATTAGTGGCTCAGGTTGAGTAACCCTTGCTGAGATAGAGGTCACATACAGCTGCAGCCCTGTGCCTCTCCAGGCCCTAGTGCCCTCAGTTTAGTTCATTGGGGTAAAATGGCACAGCTGCTGAATGAAGATGGATGTATGAGAAAAACTGTTAAAATGAAATGATTTCAATTAATAACTCACGTTTATCTGTGAAAGTTATATTCTTCATTAAAAAGGCATTGTGATGCCCCTGCTTCAGATTGAAGGAGCAAGAAAAAATGGTATCCTATAAACCTAAGAAAATTTACAGACCATATATATAATAAACCCATTTAAGCCGAGGGAGATGATGTGACCTTTCTGACTGCAGTAAGATAACAAATTCTAACTTGGATGACATTTTAGAATACATGCATTGACCTGAAGTTCAAGTCCATCAGGTGGTGTATGTTCTGGGTATGGTTGTGTCTTATTCAACCATTCATGTGCAATGGCACAAAAAATAAATATCACTTCTGCTAAATGAGCAAGACAATTCAGAAGTAAGGGAAATCAGAACACACAATAGTTCTGTAATTTCAAGTTAATAGACTGGAAATATAGATATTAAGTCTGAAATGAGACATTCATGGCTTGGGCATGATAGGGAATTGTGTACAAAACTATAAATGTGATAAACTTTGTGCTTTGTTGACCCAGACTGGGGCCCAATATAATGAGCTGTCAAAATGAGAAAGAGGTACAAAGTCACACAGCCAATCAGTCAGGTTGCACTCACACACCCAATGTGTGGAAAAGAAAAGGAAAATATAAATAAAAAAGAGAAGGATGGGGCACATTACACTTTATAGTTGGATGCATTAGCCCAAGAAGCATGTTTTAAAATTATAATGAGCACATGGGCCCAGCTGTGAGTAAACTGCAGTCTGTGCCCATTTTGGACAGAAACATGGCACAGAAGGAGAATAAATTAGCCCTGTCTGAAAACACACGCCTATTTTTAGCCTTTTAAAGAGGTCCCAGTCCATATGCGACCGTGGGTGTACAAAAGCTTTCCTAACACAGTCTGGCCATTTGTGACCCTCCACTTGCAGGTCAGGTGAGGTAGCAAACGAAACAAAAGAGGCAAACGGGGTAGGACAACAGTGGTTTCTATTGCACACAAGTAATAAATGTACAATCCTCAATCAGAAGTTGAGATGGTATCGGAAATGTAAATGAGAAAAAAAACAGACGTTTTGCTCTTTGACTTTTATGTAGTTGTGGACAGTGTAAACCCAAGATATTTAATGTTTGTCTGGTCAACTTTATTTTATTTGTTATTTGTACATCCATTTCAGCATTTCTGAAACACATTCCAAAAAAATATGTAGGGATGGGAAAGCTTCTCACATCAATTAAAATACGTTTTTACTCTGAATGTATGAAGGATTAAGTGTTTGTGTGTAATTTGGTCCCATTTTTCCTGCAAACCTGCCTTAAGGTATGCAACAGTATGGGTCATCATTAGCGCACATTAACCATCTACTGGGGATGTGTCAAGAGAGAAAGCAGGCCAGTCCAGTACCCATTCCCTCTTCTTGCACAGTTATGCCTTTGTAATGTGTGCAAAAAGTGGTTTTACATTGTCTCACTGAAAAATGCATTGACACCCCTGTCTTGAAAGCCATGGCACAGACCAAACCCCATGCAATAACTGGCCATTGCTGATAACAACTGGATGGACCTTATTGTCTTTAGTCTGGAGCACGTTGTGTCCTTTCCTTCCAATAAAGAAGGATAATTCTTCAAAAGACAATACATGTTTCCACATGTGATGGTCCATCCCACATGCCTCAGAGCCTAGAGAAGCTGATGCTGCTTCTTGTTAACATAAGGCTTCTTTTTAGCACAATAAAGTTGTATATTGCATTTGTGACTCCATATTATAGGGTTTGATAAAGGTTTGCCATAGTGATCCCATTAATGATGGTTCTTGATCCAGTGCTGCCTGAGGGATTGGAGATCTGCTTAGTCTTGTGCCTTTGCATTTATCCACTGAAATTCCTACAGATTCAATGCTATGCATCATTTAATGGAGCTATACAAAATCCCTTTACTATTTCTTTCAGGATCATTATTTTTAAACATTTCAATAATTTTCTCACACATTTAATGACAAACTGGAAGTTCCCTGCTTGTCTTTGCTTTTCAGAGACTAAGCCTTCCTGCTTTTGTACCAAAACTTGATTAAAATCCCCTGTTGACATAACCTGTTTGAATTTGCATAATGGTGATTTGTGTAGAACTAATTCAGAACAATTAAATAAACTGCATTTATGTTGCCTGTTTAGTTTCTTTTTTGTCTTTTCTGTATTTTGTATTTTAAACCCAGTTTCTGGAAAAGTCTTATAAGTGATAAGTGTTCTTAGAAAGCCATTAGAGAGGGTGGATGGTAGTCATTTTTAATTTGACTTATTTAGGGTGAAAATCATCTCTCACAGACTTGAGTCAATGAAATTCCATGTCACCAGGATTCCCTGACTAATGCTACAATGGCAGAAAATGCTATTTTGATGCACAATGATTTTCATGGCTTTCCAGCTGTGTTGCCTCCCTCATCCATAATGAATAATGCCAGGATCTAAGTCCCCATTTATTTTTTCTCTTACCCCACTCACTGCCATTTAATGTTACACATCACCATGTGTGTTCACCATGCTGCTCAGATTGAGTTTCAGATGAGGTAAACATTATCAGAGAATTGTGCTATTTGAAGAGTCGGCGTATGTATATATGTATTGTTTTTTTCTGTCTGACCTCTCTAAGTTTGTTATTCTTGCAGCAGTGCTATTCAGGTAGAAATAACTTTGTTATTGTGGTTAGCGAATTGGCCCCAGGATCAGAAGGTTGTGGGTTCGACTCCCAGACCAGTAGGTTGCCCTGAGGTGCCTTTGCGCAAGGACCATCACTGCTCCCTGGGTGCTTTAAATAGCTGCCCCCACTGCACGTGTGAGTATGGGTGAAGAGGTTGAATTTGGTTGTGTTGTGCTGTGCTGCGTTTCACAATGACAAGAATAGTCGCTTTCACTAGGAATGTATGTTTCTGCCAAGACTTTACTTTGGTTATGTCCATTTATATAGACCTTAGTGCAGGTACAGTATTTACTTCAGGATTTCCATTGTTCATAACCACTGTGACCATAACAGAGATGAAAATGCAGATTGGATAATCCACTTATACGGTACATCAATAAACAGCCCAGTAATTCTCTAAAATGATCCTATGGCATCTTTTGCAGTACGCAATTTTAGCATGCCTAAGTCAAGTCAGCTAAATAAAGCTAGAATGCTGATTTCCTAGCTCAGGTGCATTGGGGGCTGAAAAAGAACAAGAAATAAATCCTTTAGGCTCTAAAGGCAGAGAAATGCTTAACTAATCTGGACTAAACATTTAAATAGAGTCTGCTCAAAGCAATCAAACAGTAAAGAACAATCAATATCAAAATCTGTGCCAATTTAAACCCCATTTGTAGTGGAATCAGTCAGTCCCTAACAGTCTCTCCATTTATGTGGAGAAAGTAAGCTAAAATAAAGGAAGTTAAAATACAGGCTTAGGGACTGACTGCAAGCTGCTATTTGATTTGCTTCCGTCCAGCTTTTATATTCCTTTCAGCAGGAAAGGATCATTGCCAACCTTCTCATCCACCCCACCAACTGCTCTCGATGGTGCATGCTGAGGTAAACAATTTTGGGCCATCACTCTGATGAAGTGATGAAGATAAAGACTAAGATCAAGTGTTGTTCTAGTATCTGTGAATGTATAGCTTTGTATTGGTATTTGCAGTGTCAGACCTTTTAACAATGTATCATACAGAAGGGCATACTGGGCATGAACACAACATTTTACAGATATTCACTAGATCTGATGTCTATTTACGTCCCTAATTCATAATGCACCCCACCCATGGTAACTGTTTTCAAAAAGCATTCCTCATAACCGTTACTTGTAAATGTACTGAAAACAGAAGTATGTAAAATGAAAGAGGGTTAGCTCTTTTTCTTTTGATGTATTAAGGCGATTATAATTAGGCAAGAATAATAAGCTTATGTTTCAGGGAGGGGGAACTTTCAGAAGTGAATGAAATGAGGTGAGTAAAGTATTTTTTTAAGGCTTAGGACTACAGGAGCTTGACACAATAGAAGCTAATTCAGTTGGGGATCCTGTGTAGTTTTTTTTACTTATATACATTTAAATATGGCAAATGATTAAAACTGTTTTTGATTTCAAAGTAATTATAACCTGATGCTTTGATAGTTGTCGTTGTTATGAAAGAAAAGCACATAACAAGCTCAGATTCTTTCATCATAAATTATAAAAGCTTGTTTGATCAGTCAGGAGAGATATTCACAGGAACGAAAGTAGGAAAGGAAATGTTCACCAAAGGAGACAGTGTCAGTGATCCACCATCATCAACCTATAATATAAGGTTCGTGTAGATCATATATATATATATATTATCCATTATTCGCCGCTTTGTCCCAAACGGGTCGCTGGGAGTGCTGGCGTCCAACTACAAAGACACAGGGCGAGGACGACGCACTCCTGACAGGTCGCCAGCCCATCGCAGGGAGGAGCAGGACGGGACGGCACTTTGCTCAAGGGTACCTCAGGGCAACCCATTGGGAAAGGGTTCGAACCCCCGATCCTCCAGCCGACGCCCCAACCACTAGGCCACCACTGCCCCATATATATACAGTACTGCAAGCTTGGGCAGGTGTGAAAGAATGCCAAACAAAGAATGCTTTCAGAAATATAAATAATGATTGCTTATTTATCAATTTACAAATGCAGTGAGCTTAACAAATGTGGTCTATCAACCCAATATTTGGTGTTGCCAAATACCTTGCCAGACCAGCATCAGCTGCCCTGGCCCCCCCACACTTGATCTCAACATCATCCAGTGTGTCTGATTACATGAAGAGACAGAAGGATGTGAGGAAGCCTACATCCACAGAAGATCCTGTGGTTAGTTCTCCAAGATGTTTGGAACAACCTACCAGCCGAAGTTCCTTCAAAAACTGTGTGCAAGTGTACCTCCAGAAGAACTGATGCTGTTTCTTGAAGGCAAAGGTGGTCACACCAAATATTGATTTGATTTAGATTTCTTTGTTCATTCACTGCATTTTGTTGATTGATGAAAAATTATTAACACTTCCATTTTTGAAAGCATTCTTTGTTGACAGCATTTTTTCACACCTGCCTAAAACTTTTGCACAGTACTGTATATATATATATATATATATATATATATATATATATGTGTGTATATATAGTTCAAATAATAGCTACAAGGGAGGAGATCCCATGTGGTACATGTGTGAGTTTTGGGTTTTGTCACCATTACCAAATAATGCAGCGACAATTCATGACCTGTTGTCTAAGAGTGAAAGGAAAGCTTAGCTCATCTCTACTGTCCACCCACAGCAATGTTGGAGAATCAGAGGCTTTTGGTCATGTGTACAGAACAGGTACCTCTTCACAGCCACCTCCCCTTTCCCGTAACATGTGCAGCAAAAATGTCTCAGAAGAAAAATATAACCTTCTTCACATTTCCCAATTGGTTTGGTGCTGCACATTAGAGGAGATTCAGACTAAGTGCAGGAAGCAGAATTGGCAATGCTCCAAATAAATTAATAAAAAATCCTAAAAAAAACAAAATAATAAATAAACAATTCCACCAAATGTTCACAGTGTACTCAGATTAACAACACATTTTTTTGTTTGTTTTAAGAGGCAATTGTAAAAACATTACTAGCTTTATGGCTTGCACTGTTTGTTCTTATTTTCCACAGGCTGTTAAAGGGAAATAAATGTTATCGGAATAAGAATAAATGGAAAAGAATTGTCTTCGTCTTATTATCATAATTTGCAAATAGTAACATAAAGAGAATAACAAAAATTATTCAAGGGAATTATTCAACAAATCAAGCATGAAAAGCATGTTGTTTTAAGACATAACAACAACAACAATAATAAAATATCTAAATAAGAATTAGCTAGTCAGTCATTTTCTGGGTTGCTTGTCCTAATCAGGGTTGTGGGGGGGTGCTGGAGTCCATCCCAGCTCACACAGGGTGAAGGACAGGGCCACACCCTGACAGGTCCAGCCCATCACAGGAGCAGTCAGTTACGGGGACGGCACCTTGCTCAAAGGGGTACCAGGGCACCCACTGCAAGGGGCTGAACCACAATCCTTCTGAGCCAGGTCAACTCCCTAACCACCAGGCCACCACTGCCCCGATGACAACACTCACAATAATAATAATAATAAAAATGCTTTATGTCAAAAATAATGAACTAGTTACAAAATGCTGTAGCTTAATTATGCACGTCTCCAGTCATATTTATGAAGTTCCCTCTTATGCTATTGAAGCATTTTATTTGATTCCTTGTATTTAAACATGCATGTAATTATAAAATGTAAAACAAATTAAGCCCTAAAGAGGATTTCAGGCATCATCATTCTTTTCTCTTGCTGAATTTGGTAAATATTCACTGAACTATAGATTTACAGTAGAACGGGTACAATCTTACCCATTGTGTGTTTTATTTATTTTTTTCTGCTTGAGCTATCAAATATAGCTATGACACGATGGTGCAGTGTGTAGTGCTGTCACCTCACAAAGAGAAGGTCCTGGGTTTGATTCCCAGAGGGGGTGGTGTGGAGTTTGCATATTCTCCCTGTGTGTGTACACACTGGGGTCTCTTTTTCTGGGTGGTGGTCTAGTGGTAGAGACTAGTGGTAGTCTAGTGGACAAGAGGTCACAGGTTCAAATCCCACCTCTAGCATTAACACTATTGGGATTCTGAGCTAGACCCTTAACCCCGAGATGCTCCAGGGGGACTGTCTCTGCAATCAGGACACAGAAGTCACTCTGGAGAAGAGTGTCTGCTAAATGCCATAAATGTAATGTCAAGAAACCCTAGATTACTTCTTGGAAGGAGTGTAGCGTAGCTACAGTGCATCATAAAGCTTTCATAACAATATATAAGATGAAAGAGTGGTGCTGTTGTGTTTTTTTCCAGTTTTTTTTTTTTTTCGTCTGTGGAGTCACCTCCCGCAGTCAACACAATACAGAGTAACAATACATTTATATTCCTCCACAGTGTGACTGGAACATTTGATATCAAAGAGAAACCTGACTTTGATAAAAGTATCAGAAGGAAGATCTAACAGTTGACTGCATAAATGAGCCCAACTGTACTGAATAAGATGAAATACACAAAAGTTATAGAGCACTGCTGATGTGTTGCATGCACCAAAGTGAGTCATGTCATCCCCTTATAGTTTGATGGGAAAAGGAAGAACACTGATCTCATTTTGACATATTGACGTTTCTTTATTTCCTCAAAATTCCAGCTCAAACATGGAAAACAATGCAATCTGGCTGAGATATTTTGAGGATACAAGAGCGAGGATTGGTATCCTGGGCCTGTCAGCAGTTTCTGGTCATTTAAGGAGTAAAAAGGCGATGGTCAGTGGAGTAAAGTAAGCAAGGAGCAATGAAAATAAATTTTAAAAGTAAATTTTTTGTCTTACTGTTTGCCATAATGAGGCAAAGAATAAACTACATGCTAAATCTCTGTATATTTAATTGTCTTTAAGAGCTAGCAAAAACCAGGAACAAGCAGCACAAACTGAAGCAGCCATAAAGCTATTAATGTTTTACAGCTGTATCCATTTAAAATAAAAATGCAAGGAGAGTCCTTAATGTACCATGCATTGGTAATATTCTCCATTTGGAGGGGCGGAGCTGTTCTGTGCTTGAGTGGACTGAGTACAATGCTTTTAGTATTACTGAATTACACATTCTCTACACACACCATAGAATTATATCCACTTATTTTTCCAATAAGAGGTGCTCTTTATGAGGGGATGTTTGAAAATGCAGTAAAGTGCATTTCTAAATAAAACATTTATAGCATTTAAAAAGAGCATGCTGACAAAAACAGGTAACACATTTTATTTCAGTTACATCCCAAAACGTGATAAAAACTTTCTGTATTATACAATTAACACAATCTTTGCCAAATATAAATGAGCCAAATACAATTGTATTCAAAATTTTTTAACACTTCCTGGTTTTCCCCCAATATGTTGATGAAATGAAAACGATGTCTTGATTATCAGCTGTATGGCTGTATCATTCATTGAATGGACCAACAACAAAGTACTTTTTCAGTGTATGAATTATGAAATGCTATACACCTGCAGTAAGCTAATCAGTAAGTCTTGATTGATTGCTGGCACAGTACATAGCTCTGGCGTCTCACAGCAAGAAGGTCCTGGGCTTGATTCCCAGGCAGGGTGGTCCAAGTCCCTTTCTGGGTGGAGTTTGCATGTTCTCTCTGTGTCAGTGAGGGTTTTCTCTGGGAGCTCCATTTTCCTTCCACTGTCCAAAGACGTACATGTCAGGTGGATCTGAGATGTTAAATTGCCCGTAGGATTGTGTGTGTTTGTTTGTGTAACTGGACTGGTGACCTTTCTACCGTGGTTCCTTACCTTTTGCCCTATGAGAGCTGGGATAGGCTGCAGCACCGACCCTAATTAGGAAAAGTGGCTATGAAAATGACTGGCTGATTGACTGACTGACTAATTGCAAGTGCTATTATGAAGCCGCTACTGTGGGGCAGTGGTGGCCTAGTGGTTAAGGACTTGTCCACAGGATAGGATGGTCATGATTTTGGATCTCAGATCTGTATGATCAGTTGTGTATGGGTTAAATGCAGAGAATGTATTTTGTTGTGGTTCACTGTGTGCTGCACTGTGTTTCACAATGACAAATAGTCACTTTCATTACTGCTAAAATCAGATCATTCTTTAGTGTTTAGATCATTCTTTCTCTTTATGTCAGAAATTCTTCATTTGCTCCAATGTTTCACTCCATGCATTTGCTACATGCTAGCAGCTATAATAAAAAACCATTAGCTTAGAATTGCATATATTTAAATGATAAATCAGGAATAATCCATGCATGAAGTGAGCTTCTCTGTGCTTCTCTGAGCGCAGTGATCAGAAATTTGCAGATTGAAAGAGAGCCACAGTGGAGAGTCATTCAAAAGAGACTGTATGTGGGGGTGTAGAGTGGGCCTGAGATAAAGATGGCTTCAGACATCATGGCTGAAAATATTTCAGCAAAGTCTGCTGATAGCAAGGAATTCCCAAAACATCTTGTACTAACTGTGCCAGTGTGTCTGATGGCAGACAGTTTCATTTGGAACTGCATCAAAGAAATTGCTTAGATTCAGTGAATTAATGTGAAATGAATTTGCTTGACTGCTAGGTGTCTGGATAGCTAAAGTCTACAAAACCAGAAAAGGTCTATGGGTCCTTTTTGTTTGGACTTATAGTATGTATAAGAAACATGTCATATAGAAAGTACAAGATCCTCAATCATGTATTATAGAACCAGACGCATAGAATTCACCTAGTTAATGCCTACATAAATGCTTGGAATTAGAGCACTTTCTTTCTAACCATTTCTTTATAAAGAGCGCTTAATGAGAGTAGCCTCTTTTACAGTTTCTTTTGAAACGGCTTTTGAAAAGATATGGGGATAAACTGGGCAACCATTAAAAGTGCTGGAGACATGCTGACATTCCCAGTTTAAATGTCTCAGTATGAAGAATAGTTTAACGCTCTGTTCAGATATGTGGGAGCTAATTTTAATGTTTAGTGAAAGAAAAGGATGTACTAGTTTCTTTTCACATACCTTGGCTCCATTCTGTGAAGAACAAGAAGAACACATTGAGCGCACACTGCACAGCCCCCTACACATGCATATGTGATGTTCAGGTTCTCTGAACCCAAGGGTAGTAAAAGTGTGCAAATTATAGTTGAAAATAAGTAAAAATGTTAGACATGAAAGAAATGGGTCTTTCTTCCCTGTCTTTGCCTGTTGTGTGTGTGTGTGTGTGTTCCTTAAGACTTGCAGCATGTTCCATGGGATACACTTTTCACTGTTTCATAGGTATTATTTATAAAAGAAAACCCAAGCTTATTCCCATCACCACCTCCACACCCATCCCACTCTACAAATTCACACTGCACACATATAGTACTTGTCCATAAGGACTCATATTTTTCTTTTTAAAATCAGAAATCATCTCCCAGCTTCAGTTTAGCACAAACACACACACACGCACACACACACACACACACACACACACACACACACACACACACACATTCTTTCAAGGTTGCAACATTGTTACATTCCAAGTATGTTCCTGTTCCCTCATATTTTTACACTTTACCTTCTGTAGTGTGTGAATCTACAAAATGTCTTGAGGGAACATGCAACGTTCTAAAAATTCATTATTTACTGGAATACTGAATACTCTATTCCAGCTGCACTCTCAGGGTGGGACATAAGTACACAGCTTTGTGTGTGTGCATGGTTCCTTATCACTAACAGTCAATAAGGCTATGAATTACACATGTTTATTCCACTAATGTCTTCCACATATAAACATTCACAAAAAATAAATCATAAAAAAATAAAAATCTAGCAGAGGTCCACATAACTTCATATTATGTCTAGTAATTGATTGTAATTTGGGTAAAGCTGTATCTGTTTAGTATTTATACAGAAATTGTTATGGCTGTGATGATTTAAAAGCCTGCTAATTTTGTGAGCTATTGATTTATATAATAGAAAAGTCAAGTCAAGTAGGTTCTTATTGTCATTATAACCATATACACAGTGCATTGAAATGAAACAACGTTCCTCCAGGACCATGAAGCTACATTTAAGATGACATCTAACATGACATAGAACACAAGACAAGACAAATGCAGACAAGACGCGACTAACAGTGCAGACAAAGAACAATTGCAAAGACGGGGCATTTATCTGACAAGAGACAGGCAGTATGTGCATGGATATGTGTGGAACAGAGCAGCAGTGTTGTAACTAGACTATACCAAGCAGCAGTCTAATGAGCAGCATTGTTGAAAAGTGCGGAGTAATAATAAGGATTAATAATAATAATAACAATGACAAAAAGTGACTATGCATTACCAGTAACCAGTGCATAGCCAGGAAGATGTACAAAAGGAGAAGGTAATTGAAGTATCATTTGCAGTTCGAGAGTCAGTCAGTCATTTTCTGCCGCTTGTCCCAAGCGGCGTCGCAGGGGAGTGCTGGAGTCCATCCCAGCTCACAGGGCGAAGGGACACCCTGACAGGTCTCCAGCCCATCGCAGGGAGGAGCGTGACAGGGACGGCACCTGCTCAAGGGTACCTCAGGGCACTCTATTGAGAAGGGGTTTGATCCTCTGATCATGCGGCCAACGCCCTAACCACTAGGCCACCGCTGCCCCTCCAGTTCGAGAGTCTGATGGTCAAACAGAAACTGTTTCCTAACCTGGTAGTGGAGGCCCATATGCTACGGAAACCTTATACCGGACGGAAAGGGGGAGAAGAGTGTGTGGGACGGGTGAGTGGGATCATCCACAATGCTGGTTGCTTTGTGGATGCGAGTGGAGAAAATGTCCTGAACAGAAAGCAGAGAGACACTGGTGATCTTCTCAGCTGTTCTCACTACCTTTTGTAGGGGCTTGCAGTAAGAGACAATACAGTTCCCGTATCAGGCAGTGATGCAGCTACTCAGGATGCTCTCACTGGTTCCTCCATAGAACATGGTAAGGATGGATATAGGAAGATGGGCTCTCCTCAGTCTACAGAGGAAGTAGAGACACTGCTGGGCTTTCTTAACTAAAGAAAATATCAACTAATTAATGCCAGCTTTATTTTACAAACCCTGTACAAGCCAAAGTTGATGCTTACCAACATAAACATACCTAGTGGGTTCAGATTAAACCTACTTAACAGGTTTAACTTAAATAAGCATGCAGGTAAGAATAAATGATGGCTCCCCTGGAACTTTCTTTATTGATTTGCTTTATAATTTTTGGAGTGATTTTTGCTTAAATAAATAACCTTTCAAATGTTTTAAGAGCTGTAAATAAATCCATTAAAAAGTTCCTAAGAAACCCAAAAGTGATTTGCTACAAGTGCAATAAACTGTTGTTAAGGGCACTTGCACCACAACAAGTGCCCCCTGAATATGGATGCATATTGAAAGAAATATTTTTAAAAATTAAAAGTTCTATATTATCGTTATTTATATGCATGTATTTTTATTTTTTTTAAATAACACTCAATATTTTGCATTATAATTGCGTTATGTTACAACTGCAACAACAAAAAAACTAAACTAAATATGAATCAAATATTAATTAATTTTAAAGGTATCCTCTATCATAGAGGAATAACAATACTGTTTAGATCAAATTATGTACCTTAAATATATTTATAATTTCAATACAATTTTCTAAGAGGAATGGGTCCCTATTTACTTTTAATAATGTTGTTAACTAGACTGTAACAGAATCTCTCTTATAAATATATTCTCATTGTTTTCAGTTGACACACTTTATTTTTAAGACTGGAAATGAAATGAGAGTGTGCTGAAATACATGACAGCTAACAAGTATTTCCAAAAGTTTCTTTGCTACTGTTGATCAAACTTTACATGTTCGTTTCTTCCATTGTTATTTAAAAAAGAGGTAGTGATTGATAGTAAAGATGCACTACAATATCCTTCTGTGTCTCACTACAGACTGAAGAATCCTTTTTTCAGCAGCAATACTCAATGAAGTTTTGCATTTCTCAGTGACAGGCTCCCGATCAGTCTCTAGATTATGAAAGGCTGTGCAGGATCACAGCAGCTTTTCCAGCTGAGGAGCTAATGATCTCCCAGCCTCAAAGTCAGAAGACCACTGTGCCACTGTACACTCTCCTTCTGTTCAACCCTACCCAGTATACTGTCAGTCCAGGCAATGTGATAACGACTAAAATCCCTAAAAAAGGGTGATACTATTACTCTAAAGCCTTAAGAAAACCTTTTTGCACAGATACTCCCAAGAATACCGTGACAGTTCTGACGAGAGCTTTGATGTCTTATTTATCTTGGCAGCTGAAGTATTTTTATTAAGTCTCTCAGCAGTTTATCACTTTTCTATGCTGTTGTCTTTTTTGTGGAAGCAGTGCATCAGGGACTCTTCCATGTAATTTACACAGAGTGTCATTTTGTCATTAAATGAGATATTTATATCCTATGTAATCCCTTGGGTTCACCTACCCATACCCATATTACCTTTTACTCACAACTTTACCTGTTCAGCTGATATTCCGTCCTTTTAATAATCTTCCTTTTAACTCGTACTTACAATCGCAAGTAGTCACTTTCACTTTCAATCTCCACACAGAAAACACCCAGACCGCTCCAACTGGGAATCAAACCAAGAACCATCTTGCTGTGAGATGCAATTCACCAATACAGCTTGGTTTATAACATTTAGTCCTGCAACACTGCTGATAAAGCATTCTTTCCCCACACAGTCCAACTAATGCATGATAAATGTCTCTTACTCCCTGCGATGGGCTGGCGACCTGTCCAGGGTGCGTCCCCCGTCCTCGCCCTTTGTGCGCTGGCTTGGACACCAGCACCCCCCCGCGACCCCGTTTGGGACAAGCGGCAGATAATGGATGGATATATTATATATATATATATATATATATATATATAATATATGGAACATAATTACATAGCAAGGGGTTTTGTGCTCAGCTTTATTAGACATAAACAAAAAACTCAAGAACTACAGGAACCCAGGAAGTCACAGGAACACGAAATCCCAACGAGCAGAGCGCTGCCTACTGTGACACATCGGTTCTTTAGACTTGGTTTATCCATTCAATCTTGGTAGTTAGAAGATGATATACTGTTGTCATAATTTAAATCTGAAACCTTTTAAACACATTTAAAATTTTTCATTTGAAGCAAATACTTCAAATGAATGAGCATTATAATCTATCGCTACCATCAAGTTGGTATTGCCTGCTTTTCGCACTGGTCCTTGACATTAGCACCCAGCATCCACCCTTGTTCTGTTATGGTAGTGGACTGGAGTAACTCACTTTTTTATATGGGCTCCTGTATCATTAATATATTACATATGTTCTAACAAAGGGTTATCAATAAACATCTCATTTTTTCTAAGTGTTCACTTAGCATAAACAAACACATACTGGGGTGTCATGATGGTTATAGAAGTATATTGTTCTCTAATTCTCAGGTACAACCACTTTCGTTCCACTGAACATCAACAGCTCACCTGTGTAGATGGTCCAGAGACGTTCACATAACTGCTAACATAACGGTAACATAACAGCTCCATCACAAAGAAAGCCCAGCAACGTCTCTACTTCCTCTGCAGACTGAAGAGTCCCATCTCCCTCCACCCTCAACCAGGAACCATTGAGGGAATCCTGAGTAGCTGCATCACTGCCTGGTACGGGAACTGCAACGTCTCTTACCGCAAGTCCCTACAACGGGTAGTGAGAACAGCTGTGAAGATCATCGGGGTCTCTCTGCATCTCTCTATGGGCCTTCACTACCAGGATGGGAAACAGTTTCTTTCCCCTGGCCATCAGACTCTTGAATCGTAACTGACTCTTCTCCCCCCTCTGCTTCTTTCATAAACCTTTATATCTACCTATTGTTGTTCTTGATGTACTTAGTCACTTTATTGTTATTATTATTATTTAATTATGATTTAAAAGGGTGGTGGTGGTCTAGTGGTAGGATACTTGCCTACAGACCTATGGCTAAAGAGGTCCCAGGTTTGAATCCCACCTCCAGCACTACCACCACTGGGTCCCTGAGCAAGACCCTTAACCCTGAATTTCTCCAGGGGGACTGTCCTTGTAATTAGAACATGGAAGTTGCTCTGGGTAAGAGCGTCTGCCAAATGCAGTAAATGTAATTATTATTATTATTACTGTTTAATTTGCACTCTACACTTTTTTGAATAATAACAATACTGCTACATTAGACTGCTGCTCTGTACAGTCTAGTTTCAATACTGCTGCTCTGTTCCACCCACATTCATGCACATAATGCCTGTTTCAGAATGGCCTCTGTCTTTTCAATTATTTTTGCAATAATTGTTGTCCGTCTGCACTTGTTAGTCCTGTCTGTACTTGTCTCATGTTCTATGACATGTTAAATGTCATCTTATGCTAACCACCAGGATCTTCGAGGAACATTGTTTTGTTTTGTGTATATGATTGAAATGACAATAAAACCTATTTGACGTGACTTGACTAGTACCTCTCTTTGAAGATAGACCTTTTTTTTAAGGATTTTTGAATTTATGGTTATGAACATCACCTTTAATAGACTGGCATAAAGGACTGTTGTACTATGCAGAAGATGGAAGAACTGTAAGTCTGTAATAAGGATTTAAACACATGCATTTTGGAGTAGCAGAGACATGCTGGACTTGGCTGAGTAGATCCTGGATGCATTTGGGACTTTGATAATGGAATGTGAAAAAGAGAGGCTGAAGGCATGACATTCACCTTGCTAGTCTTGATGAGTTCTTGAAGTTGCTGAAAGCCCAAGAAAGTGCACTATGATCTGTAAAGACACCAAACTCCTTCCCTTCCAGAGAGCTTCCATTTTTCTGTGCAAATTACTGTGAGACATTCTTTCTCGGGTGTCAAGTGATTGTACTCTGCCCTTTGAAGTGCTCTTAAGGCATATGGAATCATGTGATTGTCACCTAGTTTGTTGGTTTGTATTAAAACAGCTCCTAAGCCTAGTTCACTGGTGACAGCATGTACCTGTAACACATCAAGGGGATATGGTTGGGATAAATTTGAGAGTTTTTAAGGGCTGTTTTTAGCTTAAGAAAAATCAAACCAAACCTATAGTACTACTTTCTTTTTGCAGATGGACAAGCAGAACTGTAATTTTGACAAAATGGGAATACATTTGTGGCACGATCCTGCCATACCTATGAACCAGCTTCACCCCTATAGTTGACATCACATGTCCTAAAAATTGAGCTGGGATTGACAGACAGCAGTTACTGATACTGAGTGTCAGTCTGGCCTGATTTAAAATGGCTTGCTTCTTTTTTCATGTAAAACTCTTTATCTGAATATTATATCTTTTCTCAAAAGGCAGTAAACTGGAGAATGACAATGAACAAGGTATGGGTAAACAACAAATAAATAAATATAACTGTGGTTGATGTCTAAGGTAATTCAATTTGACATTTCATATCAACTCCATCAAATCTATAATTCAGAATTAAAATTTCCCAAAAATCAGGAGGACAAATTAACAATGCTAAGCTATGAACAGTACACATAGTATATGATAACGCAACACAAGAAAACACGGAGACAAGATTTCAAGATGAATATTGCCAAAAATATTAATTCCCTCTGGATAAACACCTGCAGGCAGATATTCTGGAATTTCAGATTAGGCTACATAAATCAATCATTAAATATTATACACTGTGAGCACAATTATTAGCCAAGTGAGTATTTTGACCATGTCATCATTTTTATGCATATATTCCAACTCCAAGCTGTTTAAGAAACATGTCTCACGAAACATGTTGAGAAAAAAAGACACAAACTAAATGCCAAAGATTTGAGAAGAATCAAATGTGATGCTACCAGGAACCAGTTATCCTCCAGTGCTGCCATATTCCAGAACTGAACCTACCAAGAGTGTCCAGAAGTCCAGAAGGTGTTCAGTGCTCAGAGACATGGCCAAGCCAAACACCACTGAGCAAGATACATTAGTTAAAACATGAAGACTGGGTCAAGAAATATCTAAATATTTTTCTCCTGATTTTTCAAAGATATCAAAGATATATAAAGATGTATAAAGGGCCAATGGCTGAATCAGTAATGGGCACAGAGCTCCACTTCCACTCCAGTGCCAGAAAGGTGAAGGTATGGTATGGGCTGGTATTATTAAAGATGAGCTGGTTGGACCTTTTCAGGTTGAAGATGTACTCAAAATCAACTCCCAAACCTACTGTCAGTTTTTAGAAGACATCTAAGAAGAGAAGACCATGATTTTTATGCAGGACAATGCACCATTGCATGCATGGAACCTCTCCGCTGCAAAACCTTAAAGATGAAAGAAAAATGACATGGCCCCCTTCCTCTCCTGACCTAAACCCTACTGAGAACTTGTTGACCTTCTTAAATGGGAGATTTTTGAGAAAGGAAAACAGAAATAAATGAATTAATGAATAGAATATTGGAAAGTATAAATGAAAGTTAGCATGACATTTTTTCTGCACTGCATATGTAATCAAACAATCTTAATCTTATTTGCACATTTTACAGTTATTACATTAACCACCCCCCCCCCCACCCCACACACACACTGCTCAGTCAAGCCATTAAAATCACTGACAGGTGAGGTGAATGTCATTGATCATCTTCATAAAATGGCATCTATCAAGGAGTGGTATACCAGGCAGCACGTAAAAACTCTTGAAGTGGATATGTTGGATGTAGGAACATGAAAAACATAAGGGTCAGGCCACCTTTGGTAGGTTGTGATGGCAAGGCAACTGGATCAGAGCATCTTCAACACAGCAGGTCTTTTGGGTGCATCTAGTATGCAGTAGTTAGAACCTACCAAAAGTGGGCCAAGAAAGGAGAACTGGTGAACAAGCAACAGCGCTATTGTTGGAGACCAAGTACACCCCCTCTTGGCAAGTGTATTTCTGACAGCAGGATAATATGCCCTGCCACACTGCAAAAATCGTTCAGGAATGGTTAAAGAACATGATAAAAAGTTCAGCGTGTTGACTTAGGCGTCAAGGATCCCCATATCTCAGCCCATCTGTGGGATGTATGGACAAACTAGTCTGATCCATTAAGGCTCTACCTTGTAACTGACTGGACATAAAAAAAAATCTGCTGCTAATGTTCTGATGCCAGATACTACAGCACACCTTAAGTGGTCATGCGGAGTCTAGTCATTGACCAATGCAATCTGTTTTGGCAACAAGGCGGACACTTAACTTACGTACTAAATTATTGCGAAGACAGCACAGAGTGAACCACAGCAAAATGCTTCACTGCATTTAACATATTACACATAAATGGAGCAGTGGGCCATATCCAGCCTCCAAGGAGTAGTGTTGGGAACTGTACCTTGCTCAAGGTTACCTAGGGTTTACTCATTCTCTGAGCAAAGACCATATATAACCATGTGAGATAGATAAAAATAAAACACAGCCATGTAACCATGGAGATGATAAAGATATATATTGTCTTTGCTCACTGAAAGAAAAAACAACATATGCATGATGTTATAATGAGTGCTGTATGAAAGGGAACCTGCTTTAGTAATGACAAGTAGACTGATACAGGGGCCTGTTTATTAAACTGGCAAGAAAAGGCCCGAATGCTCTCATTGATTTCACGGCTACTTCCGCATGCCAAACGCAGTTTCTTTCTTCTCAGCTCCTTCGTGTAAAATCGACTTTCCAAAAAATAAACTGGCATATATGACATGTTAATGACTTATTAGTCACCACACTTAACACAAGCTTTATGCTCATTCATTACACTCACAGTTGCTTCCTATGCAACTTATCCTCTACGTTACATTACTCTAATGAACGCAGTTTATCTCATTGATACCAGTCTGATTATTTGGAACCATTCTCCAAACTGGCAGACGATAGGGCAGATCATGTGCCTATTAACAAGTCTCACAAGCAAGTGTACTGGCAAAATTTCTAGAACTTTTCACAGGGAACTGAAACAAGGTCCAACAAAACTTGAAGTCTATAAAACAGCAGACACCTGCCCCCTCCCTCCTAAAGCAACAATACTGTGATCCCTGATCATATTGGTGGTCTTTCACAAACAGACCCCTGCTGCCAGTGTAAATGAGAACTCAGCTTGGAGAAGCCCAGGTCACATGGCACAGCCCCTGGATTTGAAAGGCTGCTCTGAATCCCGAGCAAGCCCCAGTTATATTGGTTGAAAATGAGCACAATATATAATAGACAACAGCAAAGGCTGGAGGAATGGGAAAACATGGCATCTGAAGAAAATTTGAAAACAGTAATAAATTTATCCGTTGCATTTCACAATCCTTAACCTCCGGGATATGTCTCAAACTTTGAAAAGAGCTATATGAGAGCTTGTGAACACTACAGTTCTCTCAGTAAGTCAATGTCTATGCATCCTAAAAAGACTTTGCACATCTGCACTTAATCATCTTTTAATTGGAGTGAATCTCCCATTATGTCCTGCTAATCACAGTAACAAGCATTGTGACTCATACATATTTCAATGCAATTAAAGCTTCCCAGCAGATATTAATGTATTCATATGGTTTTGTTGACAAAAATGCCAAGTAGCAATCTGAATGAATGACTACTTGAATTAAAGCACAATAAATGAATCACATACAGTACTGCATGTTTTTCAGAACTGAGTAGCATTGCTGTTAAACATACATAAATAAGCTATCTGTACAAATCATTTAATGGCCAGTTCCTCTCCGGAGGTTTTTAAGGATGTCAAGCATCTTGATCAGTTTCAATTAGTTGTGTAGGGGGAAGTGGGAGAAAAAAATGCTTTGATGCTATGAAGTTGTCGATGCAGCTTTCCTTGAAAATGTGAAATTTCTCCAGGGTCACCCACATCCTGGCATGTGAGGAATAACAACCATTGCTGAGGAGCTGAACAAAGCTGCCTTAGAGGCCCATGTGAAGGTGTCTCCTGCTACCTTGATTTTGTCAAGCTACATTCTGCTGAGCACACCAGAATGTGGGTGGTAAGAATGTTGGACCCCCTCTTCTCCCCTTGCCAAAGTTGAGCCCCTGTTGTTCATGGAGGCCCTTCTTTCAAGGTCCCTGTGTGGAATGAATGTTTATCAGCAAGGCCATCTGAGCAACTATGAAGAATCTCTTTCTGGAGCCAAGCTGCTGGATCTGTAGTTGGCCCCCTGCCCAGCTAGCCACACTCTGCCTCCCACATCACATCACCCTGCATGTGGCATCACATTAGGAAAGCACAAGTAAGGCGTCAAAACACACCATGCAGCATGTGGCAAACAGCATTTTAGATGTGTGAAAGTTCCTGGGGTAAGAAAGGAAGGCTCTGCTTTGACCTGCAGGTCTACTTTTCTCAAAAGAAGTGAAAAAAAAAAAATCAACCATATTGCTGTGGTAAGCCAAATATTGGGTTGAGCTGTAGATGACTCACTTGACAAACGGGTGGTGGTGACATTGTGATTAGGAATTAGGCTCTTAATTGGAAGGTCATGGGTTTGAGCCCTGAACCAGTAGGTTTATCTGAAGTGCCCTTTAAAAAAGGTGCCATACCCCACAGCACTCTCTGGGCGTTAATATATAGCTGCTGTCTTTACAATGTGTGGGTGAAATGCAGAGGAAGCATTTAGTTTTGGTACTGCTGTGTGATCACAATGAAAAAACAGTCACTCTCACCAAAATATGCCATCAGTCTGCTAGAAATTGGGCCTTAAACGTCTACATAGGTTCCGGTGAACTGTAAGGTGCAATAAATGTGAGATCACTTGTGCAGTCATCAATTTTAGTCACTCAGGACAAACAGCACCACAGCAATATGCCCAATGGCAGACATCTCCTTAGTGAATTTTAATGTAGGTCACTTGAGAATCCCTGCAAAGAGGTGAAGACAGAGGATGTGGCTGGTGCCCTCTAGCAGCACTTATGATCATCCCTCCTCGTCCCCAAAGCGACCTTATTCTGAATAAAAACACAAACCTTTTTGAACTGTAGACTATAGAATTCTTTTTCATTTTTTCCCTCTGATTTAATCCCAGACCCTCCAAGCAAACGATCTTCACACAACTGAGCCACATCACTGGATGAGCGTTTCAGTGGCTCAGGCGCTGAGCAGTTAAACCGCTGCAAACGGGCAGCAGGTGGAGAAGGCAACACATGTTTTCGGATAAACCCCGCCCTTCTCCCTGCGATTGGCTGTCAGCTCAGGCTCGCGCGCCCCTTGCCAATCTGATTCAGCAGACTGCTTGCGAGTGGGAACTACTAGCCAATCCTAATGCAGGAGGCGGGAGGTAATTGACCAATCACCTAGTGCGGTAGGCGGGACTAATACAAGTCGGGAGGGGGGGAAGAAGGCGCATCGCTTCGTTTCCTGAGGAGAGAAACGGCGTCGACAAGTTGCGGTTGCGGGTGAAGAGAGCGTCCGAACTTCGTATTTTGTGGGAAATATGTCTCTTTAGGACATTTTTCTCATGTATTTGGAGAATTTACTGCAGGTGGATGCCACAAAAAGCGGACGCAGTCCCAGTAGAATTAGTGCGCCGAGCAGTTTGACGGTTATTTTGGGATTCTATTGCCGCTGTGAGAAGTTGGCCGTTGGAGCGACTGAGCTGCTCGCTCTCTGAGCGGGAGATGCTCGGCTCTCTCTTCCGTTACTGGAGCTCGGCAAGGCGGCCGCGGTGAGCCTCGTTAGCCCGCTGTTTTTGGATAAATGACTGAGGGAAGTCCGTGTGACTCCAGCGGACCAAGCCACTGGCTGCATGGGAGATGAACGTGTCCGGCAAACCCCCAGCCGATCTGTTAGAGCGACCCGCCAGCCTCTTAGTGCCGACATGGGTAAGAAGAGCTCAGCCTCCTGCACTCCGCACGAACAAATAACCAAAAGTGCCTAATTCACCGGGCAGCTCTGAAAGAGGCTTTCTGTTTATATTGTGGGAGAAAACATCGGATCATTTTTCAACACTCACTGCTTGTAAGCTAAACTAACTTTGTTTATATCTCGGCAGATCATTCACTTTATGCACCAACGTAAAACACCTCAGGGTTTTTTTTTTACACATTGAAATAAATGGACATTTACAGCCTGGGTAAATTAATGGAAGCTCTTCCATCTGCATTTCCCCCTTTGCAAGTTTTTTTACAGCCCAATATCAGTGAAATATATAAGCTAAAAGGTGATCTGTACAAAAACCTACCTATAGAATTGAAATGTACCAAAAAGTGTTTTATGATAATGCAGGGATTTTTATTTTATTTATTTATTTTATCAACATCTGTTGAAATAAGATTTGTTAGAGGTAAAGAAGGGGAGTCCTAACATCATATGGCATCTGACTGGGAATAATAGAATAATATGTGCAAAACAGTAAAAAAAAATCTTCCTTCTTACTCTTAAAAAAACTGTCCTTAAGATAAATCCGATCATATGATGCTGGACTTTGCAAAACTATTGAAGCCGCATCATCATTACGGTGCAGTATTGGCTGTTACTGTGCAATGGCTGTGGTTTCCCACTTGCCTGTTTGGAGATATGATGGGTGACAGCTTGTAAATTATATCTGTCTCTCATCATCCTCCACCCTGCGACCTCAGACACGTCAGACGGACTGTGTGTGGATGGCTGATTGAGATGCAGACTAAATGTGCTCTCAGGTACTCCGGGTTTATGCGTGTGCTAGTGGCTAATGCTTTCCATTAGGAGAGAATCCATGTCCTAATAGTGTCCTTTTAGTACTTGCCCTTAAGTGCGTGTATGCAAATGTTACAGGTGGTTTCATTTTTTTGAGAGTTAGATAAGATTGGTCCAGATGAAGTATTTTGAAGGGGTGTGGAAAGCTCAGATTATAGGGCCAAGGGACATGCTCATTTTGAAGAACGTAGATAGGAAAACACACACACACACACACACACACACACACACAAACATATATATATATATATATATATATATATATATATATATATATATACTGAGCTGCTTACTGAGCCATGTAGGCTGTGCTCACTCAAAAGAAAAAGGCAAACAAACACAAAAATTCAAGGGGAAATGGATTTGCAATGAAAATAACACCTTTAACTAAATTATTGCTAGGAGGTATTTTCTATGTGTTGCCACTTTGAAGTAGGACAAAGGCTCATTGTGGGGAAAAAAAATAAAATCTTCCAATACCAGCAAACTGTAAACATTTAAATGGACTGATTTAATGAAACCACAAAAATGACTGAAATACAACGCAGACCATGTATGTTACATACATTTGTGAACTATTGCTATCCATCCATTATCTGCCGCTTGTCCCAAACGGGGTCGTGGGGGAGTGCTGGTGTCCAACCCAGCGCACACAGGGCGAGGACGGGGGACGCACCCTGGACAGGTCGCCAGCCCATCGCAGGGAGGAGCGGGATGGGGACGGCACCTTGCTCAAGGGTACCTCAAGGCAACCCTTTGGGAAGGGGTTTGAACCCTCGATCCTCCGATCATGTGGCCAATGCCCTAACCACTAGGCCACCGCTGCCCCATGAACTATTGCTAATTAGTTCTAAATATAATACAATATATCTGCACAAATGTCAGAATATAGATGTATATTTCTGACAAATAAAAGTATCATACGCATTTGTTTGTAATAGAGAAATGTTCAATATGTTCACATTATTTCTAGCTTTAAAGTGAAAGTGACTATTTGCCATTGTGAAACATGGCACAGCACACAGTTAAACACAAGAAAATGCATCCTCTGCTTTTTACCCTTTCACACACATGCAGCACCTGGGGAGCAGTGATGGGGACAGTACCTTGCTTCCTACAGGTCAGGGATTGGGACCTTCTGTTCCTGGGGCCAACTCCCTAATCACTAGGCCACCGCTGCCCCTTTGTGTGTCAGCTTCATTTTTTCCCCTCCTGTTTTGTTAAGGGGAAGGGTAGGTATCCATCTGTAAATCTGTTGTCCAGTATATTAGTCCTCGTGCTACTGCTGTATATCTGAATTTGAAATGTAATACTAGCCTTGGCAAGAGGAATTAGTTTAATGGTGACTTATGCAGCTGCTTTTATAAGACCTGACGTTCTTACAAAAAATAAATAAAAATAAAGTTTTCCAAGAAAATCTAACTATAATATGCCATGAAGTAATGTATTGCAATAACAGCATATTGTCCAGCTCTAGAATGCTAAATTTTGCAGTGACGTACCCTCCAGAACTGAAATCTGGTATCCTTGGCCAGATAATACAGAAAGTCAATGGATTTATCCATGATAATCATTGGAGTGGAATGTGAGAAGACTGTGATATTTTGTTGTTTGACAATCAGGCACAGAACCCAGGGGGAGGGGGACAGGCTGCTGCAGAAGTTTTCGTCTTGTGAATGAAGGTGTGATTGAAAACGATGCCCTTTGATTACCGACTGATGATTGAAGAGGAATGCAACAGCCACTGTTGAAATAAGAAGGGCAAAGGGGGTAGGGTCTTGGGTCTCTACAAAGCCCCATCTTTAAGTGCTTAGATATGCAATCAAGATTTCTTCCAGCTTCCCTCTTTGGAGCTATGATGTTAGAAACCTTTAATAGTTCACACTGGAGGTGCTGCAGCTCATGAAAAACCTCACATGGCAGGCAGTGGCCAGCACTTATGGATGTGTGGGTTTTAGGCAGTTTCAGTGTATCATAGGCTCAGATTAGAGGAATCTTTTGGCCAAGGCAGCATTTTGTTCAAAAGATCTGCTTTGGTTGACAGTATTTAATGACCAATTTCGATGTTGCTGTGGCCTGCTCTGTTCATGCCTGTTCCGTTTAAAATGAATCTGAAATGTGTCTGTAGTGCTGGGAGGCTGTAATTAATGGATTCCTGTCACATCATTCTTTAAAATCCTAGCCACGTTTATAGCTGCCTAGTGTGAAAGATGGCTTTGTCATTTTTTTGGCCATTGTGGGAGAAACAGCTCAACATGTCTATCAGAAGAACATTTATTGAAAGTATTGCAAGACAACTAAGCTTTCAGAAAGTGTATGTTCCAGATAAAAGTATTGTTAAGCATTTTATTTATTTATTTATTTATTTATTTATTATCAGTTGCTTGTAAATGCTACAATTTGTATGTTTGGATTTCTATATAACTATATAATTTCAGTTATGCTTTAAAAATGTCAAATGACACTTCTACAGTAAAAACTGTTATTTCTCTGCTGGGGTCCCAAAGAGTTACCTCAACAGATGTTCAGCAATGTTTGCAAATCTTGTGGAAATAAGTGCATTTTGTAGGTTATAAGGGTATAACAGCACACAATTATTTATTCTAGAATTGCTATTTGATTTTTTATTCTGAGGACAGGAATTATCAGGATTTTTTTGTGTGTGTTTTATGTATTAAAAATAGTGATGCCTGGTTGGAATTGGCAAAGATTGAAATCAGCTTTTATTTTATTTTTATTTTTGCCCTGAAGTACAGAATTGGTGCACTCACAATTTTGCCAAATTAGTGTTGGTAACTTAATGGGCTTATAAGATAAGGGAGGTCAGGGATTGCAGTCTCACTTAGTTTGAATATTGCTGGTACACATGAAAATGTGACTGTACATTACTAGTTACATCGTACTACATACCTAGTCACTTCTAACTTTTGGTTACAGTTTTTAAATTGTAAAAATAAACCACAGATTTTTTTAAAAGACATAAATATACTTGTGTGTTTTATATATCATAGATAGGGCCTAATGTTATTCAGTTTGTGACTTGCAAGCAGAAATGTAAATTTGGAATTCAGGAATTGTGGTAATATGTAATATGAGTTAATTTAACTCACACAACATAAGCTAACATTGTAAAAATGGTCAGTTTGTCAGTTTGGCTATAGTAAAATCAGAATCTGAATAGGGCTTAAACATGCTTGCAAAACATGCTTGGGCAAGCGGTGGCCTAGTGGTTAGGGAATTGGCCACAGGATCGGAAGATTGTGGGATCAAACCCCTCACCAGTAGGTTGCCCTGAGGTACCCTTAAGCAAAGTACCGTCCCTGTCGCTGCTCCACGGGTGCTTTCATAGCTGCATGGGTTAAATGCAGAAGTCCAATTTTGTTGTGTTTCACTATGTGCTGTGCTGTGACCTCGCAATGACAAGAATAGTCACTTTCACTTTCAAGTGCTTTATTCTGTTAATGTCTTGCTTTTCAGGCTAACTCATAAATAATAAATAAATAAATAAATAAATAAATTAGCACAGCTGTCCTGAAGAGAATGTGTTCAAAAGTGTACACTGCATATTTCCCATCACACCAATATAAACTGTATTCTACTCTCTATACCATTATGTAGTACACTATCGAGTATGCTGCAATTGTCATCATGTACATCATGTACCCCAGGGTAGGATAGACTCTGCCATAATCAGAGGGTAAGCCAAAGTGCCCCACCTCATTTTCTCAGCCACCAAGTCACTTCTAGATGCTATCTGCAATGTAATATTAATGTGAGAGAAATTCATTTTGGTCAGCCACAGTATTCTATTTAACACCGTTGGGCCAAGCTGTGTGTGAGCAATATATGGTTGACTTTGAACACAGTGCTAGAAGACGGAGAAGTCTTCAACATGATACTCCTGGTCTAGGAGGAGTGAATTCATGCATAATGTATGTCTCGACCATTTTACTCTAAGATACTTCCAAATGCTTCATTTTGATCACTGACAGTAGGATTGGCTGATATTGTGGGATTCAAAATATTTGAAAAATTACAACATTCTACAGTCATTCTGCAATTCTGCAAATCATTGATTAGAGATGAGTTCACAGCCTCAGATTTAAGTCATTATTAGCCCAGCTAGTGCTAGTTAGCCTGAATCAAAATGTTCTATGAAGAGCAGAACTATTGTCCTTCTAGCTAAGCTAAATCTTACCAGCTTGTTAAATGGTTAATGTTAAATGTGGTTTGACGTTTATAGACTGGATTGAATCAGTCACTGTGTTCATGCTGGTGACCATGCAAGCAAACTAAAAGAATTTTTAAAGTAATTTTGCAGCATTTTACCCCAATAACTTTGTTAAACATTTGAAATTGTAACATCAGGAATTGCATAGCATAGGGTCATATTCATATTCACCAGCAGTCATTAGATAATCTGTGTGCATGCTCAGGGGCAGCGGTGGCATAGTGGTTAGGGCGTTGGCCACAGGATCTGAAGATTGTGGGCTCAAACCCCTTACCAGTAGGTTGCCCTGAGGTACCCTTGAGCAAGGTACTGTCCCTGTCACTGCTCCCCGGGTGCTTTCATAGCTGCCCCCTGCTGCACGGTGTGTGTTTGTGTGCATGGGTTAAATGCAGAAGTCAATTTTTGTTGTAGTTCACTGTGTGGTGTGCTGTGTGTTCTCACAATGACAAGACTAGTCCCTTTCACTTCACTTTCACTTTTCACATGCGTCTTTGACTATAAAGGATTTTCAGTATACCTAATACTTTTGGAGAACAAAAAATGTTTTACAGAACGATGCACTCTGCTGCCTTTCAGCATAAACTCTGTGGAAGGTGATGTGTATCTGTAATCTACATCTTATTAATAAGAAAATGCAGTTCATATCTTGTCCCCACAAACATATTGCATTGCAAATTAACCAGACAATTTTGTCTCCATGTTTTCATTTGATTAGTATTTTACCTCTTCTGCATTTCCTGTCCCCAGAAAAAAATGCCTACTGCAATGTATTTAATTCTGCATGAACTGGGATTGAAACTACTGGCAGAATCATTTAGATCAGCAAGTCAGACTGATGAACTGTACATATTGATTCACTTGAGGAATCGTGAAATTAAACATTCTACCTATCTTTATCCACAACAGAATTAATGGGTTTAAAATGGTTAACTTTCCTATTGCCAGCTGATGCCCTTTTCTATTTCCTTGCTTGGATGAAACAGGTTTGTTTGTATATTGTTGCAAATGATTCAGTTTTTTGTGTGATTGTGCTGCAGCTGTTGCTACTGTTGAATGATTTGCTAATCCGAGGTCCAACAGTGATTCTTAGACACTTTATAGCCACTTTATTTTTTTATATAAATTCAGGCACTGTTTAAACTCTGCCACAAAAATCATGATTCATATAGCAAGTTTATTTTTTATATTTATTTCCGTTTATTGATTTTTAAATCATATCAAACAATTCAGCATGTAGCAATAACAATTCACCAATCAGGTGTGCCATTTTACTGGTTTATGCTAATCCCGCTCTAAACTACCCTTATACTCACTATGTCATTATTTCATACAGACAACTTTTAATAATCTCAACTTGCAATTCTTCTGCAATTATTCCTGATTACTCCACCGCATGGTACTATGCTAATCTGTTACATATACTGCGGTAAAAAAGGGCCTCTATTCTTCCTTCATTATTCTCTTCTCTCTCCAGTTTTGCCTTTTCATTTTGATGCAGGACAGATATGAATTTTAATGTTTACCCCGTATTACCCCTGTAATACAGGGGTAATACATGATTAAGGTGCCACATGTGAGTGGTGTTACCTCACAGGGAGAAGACATGGTGGCCTGTGTCCTGTCAGTGTGGAGTTTGCCTGTTTTCCCAGTGTCTACGTGGGTTTCATCCAAGTGCTCCGGTTTCGTCCTACCATCCAAAGTCATGCTTGTTAGGTTGATTGGAAACATTTTGATTATATTTTACATCCTTTCAAATAGCATCATGTTATGCACTTGTTGAGGGAAGGCTTGGTGTCGTGAATGTTTGTCATGTTTAAATGAATAGAAAATGTTGCCCATCTACTTCAGATTTATTCACATATGCTGTCATTTGATTTTGTGTTGAAAAATGTAAACAAAATATCTAGTATTTCTTAACATTAAAATAAACATTAAAACAAAAACAATATTTTAGAAGTGAATTTATATAGGGCAAAGATATTCTTTGTCATGATACGTGATATTGCTAGCAGTGTTTTATAATAGTATATTATAGTAGAGTTATATGGATTAATATTTGAAAACAAATGTTTGCTCGCTGTATCATTGTACAAAGATTTGTTTTATTGTTTTGAAAATATTTTTTAATGTTTCATTGTTTTCATTGTTTGTCATTGTGAGCACACAGCACAGCACACAGTGAACTTAAGTGAAATGCTGCTTCTGAATTTAACCCACACACTCACCACGAAGCAGTATGTCCAGTAGCAGTGATGGGGACAGTACTTTCTCAAGGGTACCTAAGAGCAACCTACTGCTCTGGGAATTGAACCCACAACCCTCCATGGGGCCTAGTCCCTAACGATTAGGCTACCGCTTCCCCAGTGAAATTATCACTGTGAGCATTATTCATAAAATAAACAAAAATGATCTTAAAACTATGATGCTTTTGGGGACCTTGGTAAGCCTTTTATATTGCTTATCCAGCCACTTCACTAATATTTACTGTCTGCCCAAAAGACAATGATAGTGTTTTTAGGAGTTGAGTTGTAGTCCTTTGGATGACGCTTATCTTAGTTACAGCTCATTCCTGATGGTATTAGAAAGTGTAGGAGCATTATAGCGTGAGAATGGGCACCTATTCTCCCTGTCACTGTGGGAATCCCTGCTGGAGTTTTCTGTGAAAATCCATTAAGCTCATTACAGCCTCAAGCTTCGAGGTGGCCATCAATGCCATATGATTTATCTCCATAAAGTGCTTTGCCATCCTCTGGACAATCAAACTGGCACAAAGCACAGTCCTGTATAATAGTTTGAACAGATTTACACTTTGGAGTGACTGTATATGCAAGGAAGGCTTGATTTTACCTTCATCATAATAAATCATAACATTTTTCTTCTGTCCTCTGATGCACTAGGAGTTTTGTTTTTTCTTTTTTTTTCTTTTCTTTTTCTTTGACTTCAAAATACCACCTTTTCATTCTTGTAGTAAAACCTATTTTTCATGTTTCCTAGCTGTGAAGAAAGAGTAAGAGTGTGTTAGAACCAGCCCTGGAGAATTGTAACCTTATCAGGTCTGATCTGCAGTCAGCAGTTGACCTCCAGTCTCCTTCTAAAATTGCTTTGATTGTGGGTGCCAGTTCCCAGATTCTCATAGAAGACAGTGGCAATCTTTCCTGCAAAAATCAAAGATGTTGGTGGGTTTAATTGATTTAAATACATTATTTAGGTATGTATTCCCATATGCGTTAGCTTATTTTTGTACTGACACACTCCCCTTCAGACAGAAGTAGTCAAAAAAATACAGAAAGAAAAAAAGTCAGTAGATGCAGATACATAGCATTCATTTGAGTTTACCACACTCCAATCCTCATCAGAGCTACCATATCTCCTGTGGTGCTTTACACAGCTATTGCTTTGTGTACGTGGAAAACACTATTCCATGCACTTGAGCAATGGGTATATGCAGTAAGGCCATTTTCTCTTGGGCTTCTGATTCTAATCGTTCTTTATAACCTTTAAAGTGAGATATAAGCTTTATTAAACCTAGCCAAGGCTGCAAAACTCTCCAGCCAAAATCATTTCCAGAGCTTGCAATCTCTTTTATAATAAATACTGAAATTGTTACTGTTTTGTAGTGGGAAGCATAGCAAAGATGTTTGTATACACTAAAGTCTTATATATAGCATTGATCATTATGTACTTTTAAAAATAAAAACAATTTGAAGAGAATTCAAACATTTATACAATCTGTGATATTGATTCACCTCACCAGAGCAGGATGATGGGGCAATATAATTGAATATCAACAATCAACAACAAGAGACAAATTGCCTGAAAAGCAATTACTGCCCATGGTAAAGAACTATGTGTTTCTAATTTCTTTTTTAAAGCACTCTCCAAATATTAGTTCATTTTACATATAATGTTCTTTATTAAATAACAGCCACTAATAATTTAAACAATTCATCTTAGCCAAGGGATTAATAAACCATTAGTTTATGGTACAGAATTGTCTATTGTCGCTGCTGTTTTTCATACAGTGTGTTTGCATTGGTGGGAGTATTCAGTAAATAATACATTTAGACGTAAAGTACAGTCCTGTTCTACACACCATGTTAATTGTTAATTAGCCAAACATTTTCTGGTTGGGACATTTTCATGTGGGTCAGCAGGCCAGCAGTGAACTTCATGATAGAGTGTAGTTTATTATTAGCCTCACAGAGACTTGCAGTAATGTACATCTGAGCTGTGCCACTACATGTGCAGTTGCAATCCCAGGAGGTAGACATGCAGAGCCTACTGGTGATTCCCTAGTGCATACTGTGCCAGTGCTCTCATAGAGTCAGACCGTGACTCAAAACTTTGATTAATTATCCTATCCCTCAGGAGCTAGAGGGGGTGTCACTTGACCTAAATCTCAGTGTCTCTTGGGAGCAATGCTCCCAGTGCCAGAGAAGGAGAACTAGGTCCAAACAAAGTGACTGTAGATCTAGTAGGTGCTACAAGAATCAATGTCATTCTCACACGGACAAGCAAATAGAAACATAATTAAACTATCTAATTTATGCCCTTCTCTGCTTTCGATGTGCATTTTTTTTTCTATAAAAACAGCCTTTTTGCCTTGTGTTTTTGTCATAGGAAGGTCACTATAGAGGAGGATGGAATTGCTGACAGCAAGGATCTCTATAAATTTGGTGTGGCACAGGCATTTGTGCTCAGATTGCTTTTGACACTCTACTTACTGAATTCCCACGAGAAAAAACAGATAGACTGAGTATGGAGAATTTGTTTTTCTTCATTTTCTTAGTTTATGATCCTTACAGACCTGTTTATATTTCACTCACGTTCTGAAGAATATTTTTCAATTTAACTGGTACAGGAATGGGCTCTTGGGATTAATTTCTGAATGTAACTAAATTAACTCAGCCTGTAAAGCTCTGTGTTATCTGTCCTTTGCGCCTTATTTTCTTGAGACAACATTTCAAAGTGGCATCGACATGAAAGCAGGTTTTCTTTAGCACATATTCAATTAACCCCTTAAAGTAAATAACTCTCTCAGCACAAAGGTGCAATCAATCTTCTGTACTGTGCTTTTCATCTGGCCTTATAGTCTAGGCACCAAAAACTACTGTTTGTATTGATACACACTATTAATGTGCTCTAGATATTGTAGATATTGTACTTAGAATTAGAACTTTATCCATTCAAGGAAATTTATCATCAAAAAATAATCATTTTAAATTCATTTTAGGCTCACCTGAAAAATCCAGGCTGTTCGGGAGGACCTGTTTGCCTTGAAATCTAAAGAAAACTGCTACTGTTATGTGTTTGGTCAGCTGCTATTGAAACTAACACAATTTAGAGTTGAGAGGGCTTTAATAAATATTATATTCTTTATCTGCTGCATACTGACTTACCCTAATCCCAGATCATTCAACTAACAGAGCATTTTCTCTCTTTTTTTGCAGACAAAAACTGGACTTGCCCTGCTGTATGACGAAGACACTTGTAATACATATGACATTCGTTTAAAGTTAACAAAAGAAATGTTGACCATACAGAAACAAGACATAGTCTGTATAGGGGCTGGTGCACATCATTTAAACGTAAGTACTAAGCCTTTGAAACAGGATTTGTTATTTCTGAATTTTTAGAGCTGAACATCAGCCTTAAATTATCTTGCTCCTATCAGTCCAGTGTTGTGTGATAGTTACTAAGTTACTGACATATTACAGAAGATCAGCAAAAGGAGAGACATTGAATATTTTCATTACATATGATATCCCAGTGAAGCTGCACATTCTAAAGCAATGTTTGAAAGAATGAAACACTTCATCTTGCACAATTTACATCAGTTGGCCTGTCCTCAGTACCCTAGTAATTTGCATAGAGAAAGGCTTTGTAGGCAGAGCGTATACAGATTTCCTCAGAAATATCATCATGTTTGGTCTTGAACGGGATATGTTGTAATCAGAATATGCATTGAGAAGTTCTCTGTACCGTCACTGTAAAAATGTCATTGTTGTGAACCTGAAACCTTTATAATTTTACCAACTAAATTCCCATTTTTTAAAGCACAGAACTGTTGTACTTCGAAGACAGGCAACTGGAGGCCTTGGTCTGAGTATCAAAGTAGGTATATTTTGTCTGCTTAATAAAGCATTGGTTTAGTAGGAATCTCTTTTAGGGATCAAAGAGCTTGTAGTTGAGATTAAGACATACATACTTTGATGAACCAATAGTGTTGAGTTGATTTCTAAGTGTAATGAGTATAGGTGGTAGGTGTACAACTAAATGACCTTGATGGACTTGTATTTATTTCAGGGAGGAGCTGAGCATAAAGTGCCTGTGGTCATTTCGAAGATTTTCAAAGATCAAGTAGGTGAGGCACTACAGATTTTTTCCCCAGTGCTGCACCACTAAATTAGTTGAAGCTCAAGTATGTCTTACTATCACAACTATCAGTAGTGATTAACACTTTTTACATTAGTAATTTAGACTGTCCACAGTGCCATGCCAAAACCCACTTGATCCGTAGAGGCAGTCTGTTTGAAACCGTGTAATTAGAAGCCATCACCCAGGCTGGTTTGCTTATCCCAAGTGTACAGAATCTCTAGGATATCACTAAGTTGTGGCCCCTGTTTTGGCTTTGAACCATGAAAAATGAAAGGCCTCAAATAAGCATGCAAGAGATATTTTATATTTCTAGTCCACTAATAGGTTCTTTTCCAGGGCAGAAAGAGAACAGTAACTATTACAAATGGTCTTCTCTTGCTCTGTCTCACTGTGTGTATTTGTGTGTGTGTGTGCAAGAAAGTGAGAACAGCTTTTTTCCACACAATAGCAGCCACGTTAGTCCTCTCATGCCAGAAATGATGCTTGTCCCTGTTCTGATGTTTTATCTAATGGCTCCCTGAGCCAGTTTTCCCTCATGAGCAGTACAATCAAAACATACTCCTGAAATTTCGTTGAGCACAAGACTGTATCATGCATGAACTTCAGTCTTCTCTGCCTTGAAAAGCAGCATCAAGAAGCAAGTTTGATAGCATTATCTGCAGGATCTCTGCAAATAAAAGAAAAAAGAAAACTTAATATTGCAAGCTTTCTTATAGAAGATGTTGAGGTTGATGTTGTTATGTAACAGTAATACAAAAATGCTAGTGTATGTTTGAGAACTTGTATCAAAGACCTGGCATGCATTTCATAATGGTTTGATAATCTTTTGGTTAGGTTTCTAGACTTGCAGTTAAAGAACATTAGCTTCTCTAATTCTCATCTTCAGTTCAGCTGTACCTCTGAGGCAGTTAGGCTCTTTAATTTACTCTTTAATTTTAATTTATGTTTTGGAGGCGTGTGATGTTGTTTAGAAAGCAAATTAAGTCCCATTGTGTTTGTCAGTCATGATAAAAATGTATGGCATCCCAGATTGTGTGAAATTTGGATTAAATTCAGTTTTGTCTTGCACACTGCTCAGGGCTTTATGGTGGGATTCATCAGCTGCCAGTGTTGATTGCCATTTCCATCGCATTCGCACATATGAAATGAGTAATTATGTTCTAATATTTCTATTAACCTTTGACTCTGTGTGTGTGGCCTACAGCGGATCAGACAGGAATGCTGTTTATTGGTGATGCTGTACTACAGGTCAGTGCAGTGGGCATTAGCTTGCTCTTTTTCCACACAATGCCCAGGGCCCTAGGTGCATTTCAGAGCAATGTGCTCTCTGCATTCTAATGATGTTCTCCTCTGATTCATTTTCTTCAGGTTCACTGCAGGTTTAACCTTTGATCTAATTAAATGCATCTGAAGAATAGCAGCAATAAGTGTGGTCATCTTCTAATTTTGAACAGTCCTTTAAATTATAATAAACAAAGATTGTCAACTAGAGAGAAATGTATGCATATCAGTATCATTTTGGTTTAATTTTGACTTCATAACTTTTTCATGCACTGGCAAATCACAATGGCTCAATCCATTACGAAGTTATATTGTATTATCTGTTGCTGCATGTTTTTAAATAAATAAATAAATAAAAATAACACCAGTAGGTTCAGTCCAAAAGAATCTACTCAGATACAAATGATATTGGATGGTGTGTATTGGTACATGAATGGCTCAAAGCTTGTGATCTGATCTTCATCTTAGTCAGCTAGCTTTCTGAATCACCATATATTTACTGAACAGATGATTTAAACAAACGAACAGTAGGATAGTGCAAAAATAATAACCGGAGACTGCTGAGGTGCAGCTTTGACCTTTCCTGCTATATATTGTTTATGAAGAAATGCTACATCATTTGTACTGTCTTGGAGTGGGTGTCTTAGTGAGATCAGTACAAAGGTGTGCAGTAGAATCTTCAAACAAGTGACATGATATGTGGGTTTTTATGACTCTTATGGCTGTGGACTAAGGGTGATAAATGGCAAAAAACAGTTTAGCAGCCAGTGCAACATAAATTCATGTTGTCCAGATGATTTACCAACCCTTTCTCACAGAAATTACTTTTGGTCTTGAAAGACCTTAGTTATCAGTCTGATAAAAAAAAAACAAACAATAAAAAACAGCATTGTAATGATATTTTATTTTCACTAAAAATGCAATCATTCTGTTAAAAGTGCCATGTTTGTGCAACATTCATAATAGAGCAGATATTTGAATTCAATGGAAAGGAATTTTATTTTTAAAATGTATAGCATTTATAGCATTTATATTTAGCATTGGTTGACATGGGGAAATAATGAAAATAATTAGAAGAGCTTACTAAAAGCTGTAAATTCTGATTCTAAACTGAGCGTTCCTCGTAGTGTGTGTTACATTACTTGGATAATTGTTATTGCATGTTAGTAGCCTAGCAAACATAAACTGAATCATTCTAAATTTCTTAAGCTTAATTGGCAAGTAATATATTTGTCAGTAAAAGTATATTTTAATACTTTGCTAATTTTTAATTTATTGAGCAAATTGTGATGGAACTTCTGTCTCGTACAGGTGAATGGCATTAATGTGGAGAAGTGCACACATGAAGAAGTTGTGAGTATTTGCTCATCAGTTGTCCCAATGTAGTGACAAATACACATTTATTTAGCTTTAATCGAAGGTGCAGCAGCAAATGCACTCTTTTTACATCAAACTAATGTATCTCCTTTTTTCTTCCTCGACCTCAACCATAACAAATCGATAGAGAATTGATTGATCACAAGTGGACATTTTTGATACTTTCATACATCTCTCTCTCTCTCTCTCTCTCTCTCTCTCTCTCTCTCTCTCTCTGTCTCTATCTCTATCTATCTCTCCCTCTTTCTCTTTGTCTCTCACTCTCTCTCTGTCTATGCCTCTCTTTCTATCTCTGACTGTCTTGTCTGCCTCTGTCTTTCTCAACAGCTGTGTTCTCACATCCAGGAAGTGAAAGGCCATGATTAATGATCACACTTGCTAAAACCACTACCTGACAAAGCTGAGTAGTCTTAACTGTAACAAGATCTTGAAAACATGAGCACTGATGTTTAAGGAATAGAGAAGTGTAAAAAATAATGAGTTTCTTGATGATCCAGAAACAATCTCTGGTTGATTAAAAACCAAATTTTCGCAAATAGCTCTAATCTGAATAAAGCTGGCAATGATGTCCAAACAAAAAGAAGGCCTAATAACAGAAAGAACAAACTGAAATATCACAATTACATAATATAATTACATGTTTGTCCTCAGTTATAAATGTTATCTCTGGAGGAAACAAGGTACTGCTTAACACCTGGCCAGCACCATCCCGACAGTAAAACAGGCCACTGTAGTCACTGGTGGTGGTTGTCTAGTGGTAGGATACTTGCCTATAGATCTATGGACCAAGCGGTCACAGGCTCAAATCCCATCTCTAGAACTTCTACCATTGGGTTCCTGAGCAAGACCCTTAACCCCGAGTTGCTCCAGGGGGACTGTCCCTGTAATTAGGACATGGAAGTCAATCTGGATAAGAGTGTCTGCTAAATACTGTAAATGCAAATAATTACAGCAATTTGTCATTTAATTTAGTTTATGCTTTTCTAATAAAACAAATTAAAAATATATCTTAATGTTTGATGTCCATTATATAATAAATATCTGAAACAAAGCTTTTGTTTAGAACAAGTTTGATACGTTTTCATTAGAATTATGCAGACAGAACTAGGGGTGAGTAAATTTATTTTAGAAGTTATTCTGCATGAAGTTCACCAAAAATAGCTTTTTTATTACAATTCCAACACATTCATGAAACGTATGAACACCGTTGGTGTTGTTTCTTGATTCAGACTTGCATTCCTGTTTTGGATTGTTATTGGTTTCTCTTTGATAACATTATTTTCCCATATTGTTAAACTTTTCCTGACATGACCATGAGTAAGAAACCCATTAATGAATGTTCAACATAACATTCTACTGTCTAGTTCCCTCATATAATATACGATTTAAATATTGACCTTGATGATAAGGAAGCTTATGAAGTTATATGTTAAAACACGTACTTGTTTGAGAAATAAGAAAATGAGAGATCCCCCCCCAACATAACTCAGTGCTACTTAACAGGGATAAATGTTCATCGTTTTTTTTTACAGCAGTCTCAATATCATATGTCCAAAATTGTGATGAGCTGCAAGTCATAATGCGTTCACCCTCTTCAACCACAATGAATTAATTTAAAAGTTTTTTTCTGTTTGCTTGACCTAAATGACAGGCTTAAGCACAATGTAAGGAATCAACAAGGAGTGGGCTCCACAGGGGTTTTTCTGGGCATACACCCAATTTAATGTGGTGTCTGTTTTCAATGGAAAAGCTTTATGAATATTTCAAGTTGATCAGAGAGGAAAAACTGATTTAAAAATGTAGTAATTCTTTTGTTTCTGATTATGTGATCAGAGTCATGTGGCAGATATTATCTTGTACTTAACCAATTCTGTTAAAGAGATTAAGTGCATCATTGCTGTATGAAAAACATTAAACTGCTGTTTAGAAAATGGAAAAGCATAAATTACTTGAATACTGGCTTTTCACATGTTTTGGACTGAGGTTTGGAATCTTAGTGCATAGCAGATGATGCAATTGGAAGCTAGCAGACACTGAAAGGGTAATTACGTGTCTGAGCAGCAGTTAGCCAGCCTCTTAAAATCAAATAAACCCAACCGAGGTTACTGAACTCTTTGTAATTATTCATGGAAGTTATCTTGCACTCTAGTGCAGGCTTACATTTTGATTACATTTGATAATATTTCAGACATTCGTCAATTAAGTGCCAAGTAGTCATTTTATGCATTTGCTTGCTGTTCCTTCAACGATATGATCTTATCTGCTCATCATTCAACTGTCCTGTAATTTAAAATTCATCTGGGTTGCTGTGTCTCTTTGGCTCACTGTTTATCTTTTTCTTTTACTCTCTTCTTTCCCCTTCAGGTTCATCTCTTACGAACTGCTGGAGATGAAGTTACCATCACTGTGAGGTACCTCAGGGAGGCACCAGCCTTTTTAAAGCTCCCATTAGGTGAGCTCTCAAAGCACCACTCACAGTGCATCTTCACAGACAAAGCTCTGCAGGGGGCTACAGCAAGTTTTAAAACACCATAAAGCAAAGACCATTCCTTGAAAGCTAATGCAGTTGCTGTATAATGTCATTTTACTGGATTTTTCTGTTTCACCAGTGACCAAAAAGACATTTAAAAAGTACATTAGTGCTGGACTATAGGGAAAAATATATTGTGTATCATGTTGCTGTGTTTTTTTGGAAACAGACAAAGAATCAGACGTGCCACAATGAAATAAAACCATGAAAACTGAAAACAAATGATTTTTGAGCGTTTTACACACCGAACAGCACTGCACTGAATGAGCATATGACTACAATGACTGTAATGAAAAATTGAGCGTTTAATTACACACACAACTCAAAAAATACTTAGAAAATTACATCATGGCATAATTTGTTGTTATAGTAAATATCATATTGCACTGCTGTAAAACGTTAGCTTTTTTATTACAGAAAAAAAACCTTAAGAATTATGGTCATGCATCTTTATTAGAGAAGATTTGTTCACTGTTTGTGTTTTACTCACTATAGCCAGGCACAGTAGTGAAGCTACACATTGTTACTAAATCATAGTAAAATATATAACAAGTTATGATATTTTCAGGCTCTCCAGGACCATCCAGTGATCAAAGCAGCCGAGCATCTTCCCCTCTTTTTGACAGTGGTTTACATTTAAATGGAAACTCGAGCAACACAGTGAGTGCCTCTATTTTTTTTACAGAGCTCTCCACAGGTTGTAGCGTTATGCCAGGTGAAACATTACTCATATGTAACGGCTCACGAACTGAGATTCGGCTGAATGACAGAATCAGGTTGTAAATACAGCATTGTCAGAGAGAGAGAGAGTCTTAAGTTGACTTGGAGGGTATTATGTCAGGCTTGATTGTCAGTAAGAATTAACGTTAATGTTGTTTGTAATGTGTATTCTATTTATAACCTTGAACATTTCATGGCTTTGGGCATTCTAGTGAAAATTGTGTGCTGTGATTGGCTAGGACTCTAAACACGAATTTCTAAGTTGAAAGGTGTGAATGGGATTTCATTGGATTGCTGAGGTGAGAAAAGATGTTGTTTTTAAAGAAATGAAGAGCTGGTAAAAGGGCTTTTCTCTGATATATTATGGTATCTGGTACTTCCTTCGTTCCTTTATCTTGCATCCTGCACTAGGGCTGAATAATTTGGGGGAAATATTCTTATTGTGATTTATTTTTCCTGATCAGTATGATGATTGTAGTTTAAATTATGATTATGTCTTCCTGGAGAAAATGTTTTCTTTCTTTAATTGCTTTGGAGATAATTAATGGAAAACTGATAAGCTATCCTAGGGTTGGTGCTAAAAAGCTTTTCTATGCTTTTTACTTTTTGCCTAAAATTTTACTGAATAGATTTATGCAGCTCACCTGATGGTAAACAGAAGTGTTGAAGCTTTTTTATGCAGGTGGCTGCATAAAAAGCAGACTATCCACTTTTGTGGTCTGATTTTTGAACATGGTAAGCAAGGCTGCCAGCTTAGTTGTGGGTATGTTGTCATTGTGTTGGGCTGTTTTCAGTTAGTGTACATAATTTCATAATGTTTCACTTTTACGCTTCGGATGTAGTTATTGTATGTTATTTTGTAATGTTAAATAAAAGATAAAGAGCCATAATAGAAGTAATTTCAAATTGTGATTTTGTGTAAAAACGATAACCATTTCATTTGTATCACAATTACAGTTAACATTGGGGGGCATTCTCTTTGAATTTAAGATTATATCACAATGCTTCATGATTTTCTGATGAACAATATCTGTTTCTGTTGTCTGATAAGTGGATAGAATAAATATCATGACATATCATATTGTGAAAATTAAGGTATTATTATTATTATATTATTATTTATTTTTGTCATACCATCCTAACAGTGGCACCTGTCCAGGGGTGGGTAATTTTAGGCAGCAAGGGACCAGTCAGCTCTGGGGTAGATGTCTAATTGTCAGTGTTCCTGGTGTATAGTGTTTACCATCTACCAAAAGTAGTATAAGGGAGGACAACCACTCAACTACTGATAGGTTCATAACTACCCAAGGTTCATTTATGCATGTTTGGAGCAAAGCTAGCCTGTCTGGTTTGATCCAACAGAAGAGTTATTGTAGCACAATTTTTTGGTATGAGAGAGAAGTATGATAACAAACTATGCTTCACAGCCCAGTCATTGTGTTCATGCTTATCCTGCTTAACACAGAAACAGCCTACGATGGTCATGTAAGCACCAGAAAACGACCACACAACAATATATGAAAAGAGGGGTTAGTTAGAGAATTTTACTTTGCCTGGTTACACCTTTTTAAATATTATTGTAGACCAAGTGCACCTCAGATTGCTTTTAACATGTTCTATATTAATATTTAAATACCATTTAGAGCTTTGTGTTCTTAATGGGCGTGTAACTCAGTCCACACACTAATATTTGGGGGATAGCCAAAGTGTCTGCTTTAGAACATTTTTGTTTGTCCCAGGATGTAATATTAAATAATCTGAAAACATCACACAGATTTACTGTAGGCAAAAACAGCCCAAATTAGACATGATGTGCTCTTGCTCTGCTTGGAAGGAGACGGGACTGTACTGATCATGAAATGAACCAACCAATAACAAGACAGAATGTCAAAGGTTTGTGTGTGGCTTGCTCCCTCTCACACAGGTTAGGTAACTGACATAGCCTATCAGGCAGCTCACTACCAAATGGAGCATGTCATGCCCAGGTCAACATGCAATAGCCACAGCGTCTATTCTACCAACAGTGTGTTGTATTTTGTGTAGTGTAACTATTGATTATTTTAATTAAAATTCAGGTTATAGTTTTTAATAAAGACAGACATTTAAAGTAGGCTAACCTGAAAAATAACAAAGAATCCAGTGTCTGCAGTCAGTATTTTGTTAAAAAAAACCCATCCATTATCCATTATCTACCGCTTGTCCCAAACGGGGTCGCGGGGGAGTGCTGGAGTCCAAGCCAGCGCACACAGGGCGAGGACGGGGGACGCACCCTGGACAGGTCGCCAGCCCATCGCAGTACATAATTTCTTTTGAGACAAGGGGTATGGAATATGTTGGGAATATGCATTTTCAAGATGCAGCTGGCCAACTATTCATTACAGTTGCATAAAGAAGGTATTTTTTCAATTGCTAAATCAAGGTAATTTGAGTAATTGTACCATTGAACATACAGCTCTGTTATTGATGATGGCAATTGTTCCATGGCCTTTAGGAGCTGTTGACACTGATAATCAACTCAATAATCAGATCTCTCCATTAGAAACGTTTATGCACTCTGACAACCAAATGAGGTTTGTTTTAATGAAGTTCTCTGAATTAAATATGATCTACTCTAAGACAACCCAGAAGGAGTAAAGCTATGGTTTCTTTCTTGTGGAAAACAAATAACCACGCAATCCATCCACAATCTGGGCTGCTTCATTATTAAACATTGAGTGGCAGTCACTACATCCAATTACCAGGAGTGTAAACAGTAGACCGCATTTCTGCAGTTGACACGCTCTCTCTTTTGATTTCTCTCTCATCCTTTCTCTGCTGGAAGCCACAGGACTGTGTTAAACATGAGCCTGACTAATTGCTGAGTCGCCAAAAAGTGTGCTTTCTTTTGTCTTCTTCAAATCAGAGTTTTTTTTTTTTTAAGAATTATTATGTCTCCCTTTATTCTTTGTGTTTCCGTTCCTGTGGGTGATTAGAATTCTCAGAGCTTGTCATCCCCTCTAGGCTTTTTCGACATTGAGTTGATTGACAGTGTTTTGCTTTCATAGCACCCGCGGGTGAGCATTGATTAATTTACATGCCTCCTAATAATTAGTGTCATACCTCTCGTTGCCTCAGAAATATCTCAAAGTATGGTGGGGAGACTAATGTGAAGGACAACAATGTCAGCTGTTCTGGCATTTGGCAAGGTCCTCTGTAGTGAGCAGACATTCTGCCACCGTAATCCATCTTGACAAGTTGACAATATTTTATTCCTTGTCATCGGAAGCTCTTGCTAGCATAGCACAACATGAAAGTCAAATCAGCTTTAATTATCCAGCTTTGGTGTACATAAACAGTGCAGAAGAGGGTGTTTTACTTGAGAAAAATCCGAAGACATGGGCCTTATTGGCAGTGGCATAAAACCTTTCATTTGATGGGAAGCACACGATTTGAAGCTAAATGTTCAAATCTAAATTTAGGCAAAATACTAAATGTTCTGTGTTAGCCAACTATTCTCACTGCACTGATTTCTTCCTGTTCAGCAGAAAAACTCTCAGATATATAAAGATCTTGCTGCTTGTGATCTAAATTGCTATATCAGGAGCTAAAGACTATCATCTAACTCTTGCAAGCAGTCATGCATCTGATATAAGCAATCTGCAAACAACATGAATACCCATTTAAATTTAAGTGCAGAGGTATTATCTTAATGACATGCAATCATATATAGGGCAATAGTATGGGCAATGTGTAAATATAAATTACCACAAGATAACATACCTGCATATTTTAATACATAATTACTGTTTATTGTTGTATATAGAATGTGCCATCTGCATAAGGTTATTTTTTCTGTTATGTTAAATTCCACAAATAAGTAGAAATTGTGAATAACATACTATGTTTTACATGTCTTTTTTTTTTGTAATGGATTATCATTTGTTCTAAATAGCATATTGTGCACAGTAGTGAGAAGTATGGGCCACCATTTATAACTGTAAGCCTGTTTTTGCAGCTTTAAGCCTGTTTTTTTGCAACTTATTTTATTGCAAATTAAGTACGTATTTGACTTCACCTGTAGTGCATATAGTTTACAAGCACTAAACTTAAAATTGAAAAGAGATTCAAAAAATATATCCCATATTTCAACATTATGAACATCCAACCTGATGATAACATTACTACATTTTATCATTTTGATCCAGGGTTTGCTTTTATTTATCAAGTAAAATCCTAATTTCAGAGAAACTTCCTGATCCTTCTGTGTTTTACAGGGCCAGCTGGATGATATCTTTACCTCTAAAAGTTTTTTGAGTAGTCCTGAGTAGCATTCAGTAGTGGTTATATCCAGGAGGACACTTATGTTTTACTTGTGTGTCATTTGAAATGCATAAGAGCTGACAGATGCATCCAAATTAAAGTTACGGTTTTGGGATACAACTATGAAGGTTATTACAAAACTGGAATAGTTCCCACTAATTTTGCATCAGCATAAAAATGTATAATTTGTACAAATATTTTTGTTATAACTGCATTATAAAAGGACATTTTTGTGCGTGTGTGTGGTCTTAAACCCTGTTCTCAACCAGCTTTGTAGTTTTTAGTTAATTGAGGCTATTTTTGAGAGCTTTTAAATGACCGTAAATAAAGACTTTGAGCTTGGTAGAACTGTGTGCTTTTTACTCTAGTTCCGGAAGTCTCTGCAGTGTTTCATTTCTCAGGTAAATGCTGCATGAAGAAAGAGTACCTCTGCTTGGGTACTGCTTTTCAATAGCCTTTCCACTTATGCTGTTTGGTGCTGAAGCAGGAATGTATAATCTGTGCAGGGTATAATTTGTGGACTAGACAATCTCAGGTTTCTGGTTGATGTTAAAAGGCAGTGAAGCTCAACTGTGTACAACTGAGGCAGTTTTACTCTGTCACAACAGTTGGCAGTTATATCATAGATATCGGACTAAAAAAACATTCAGAGATATAAGCCAGACAGTAAAAATATTATATAAGAGCAAAAAGTTTACTGGTGAAGTTAACTATCCTCTATGATTTTTAAAGATTTTTATTAAGATAAAACAGATAACAGCATGCTTGTGCAGTGTCATGCTCCTCTATCAACAATGGTAGAATCATTGGTTTATATTATGAAGTGAAAGTGACTAATTTTTCATCGTGAAACACAACACAGCACACTGTGAGACACAACAAAATGCTTCCAACCATACACACGTTTATTGCTGTGCGTATACACACATGCAGCAGGGGGCAGCTATTTAAAGTGCCTGGGGAGCAGTGATGGGGACGGTACCTTGCACAAGGGTAACTTAGGGCAACCTACTGGGTGGGGATTCGAACCCACAACGTTCCCTAATCCCTAACAGTCCCTAACCACTAGGCCACCGCTGCCCCCGCTGCAACGCTTATTTCCTTAACGTCCAAGCCTTAGAGCCAGGACAGGATTTTGGCTTGAAAGCTGTTTTTAAAGGCAAACATGAATAGTTGGCACACTCTAATTTGTTTCAGCTTTTCATCTCTGATATTTCTTGAAAGGCTCAGAAGTTCCCTTGTGGTCTGCATATGTGTGAAAGAGTATCAAGCTTTCATATAAAACACCCCCCTGCTTTTCAATCAAATCTTTATTAATTTATTAAATACTCAAAGACGATAGAGTTCTAATCAGTCAGAGCTATAATCTGTGGGTGGGGAGGCAACATGCAGCTTCACAACTAAAAGAGCTACAGATAGTACTGTATTATGAGACCCAGTTGTTGTTGGACTGCCTGCACACTGATCAAAGCACTCCAAAGAGAAGCTAAGATGAGATCTTTGTTCTTTTCTTCTCTTACTCTCTCTACCTTTCTTTTTCTCTCTCTCTTTCCCCCTCTCTCATTTCTTCCATCTAGGCCCCGTCTTCACCCTCCTCACCCTCGGCTAATGAACCAAAGTATGAGAAGCGCTGGCTGGATGCCGTCTCCCTCCCCTTGTCCATGGCCCGAGTCTCTAGACACAAAGCTGGAAGCGATAAATTAAGGTAATCCAATGTGATGCAATACCAGCCCCAAAGTGTGCCACAACCTGCCTGGCTCTTGGTTTAGCAAGCATTTTTCATTTACGTAGAAGATATTAAGTCCAATATCTATGCAGCGGCATGCAGCATCTGAAAAGGTCATTGGTTCAGGTTGCTGATAGATGGGCACTAAGGCACAGAGGTTGATGAAAAGTAGCTTTAACTTAGTAGACTGGCCCTAGATTGTATCTGATCACCTATTCTATATATATATATATATATATATATATATATATATATATATATATATATATATATATATATAACATAATATAACTCAATAACTATCATAGCACTTACTGTCTCACAGCCTCTCATATCTCCAAACCAATATTAATATGTGTATCGAACACCCACACCACATATGATGCCTCTCAACAAGGGAGCGCAGAGTGCACACTGTAGTGCAGAAAGAAAAATCCAATATACATTCATATGTATTCAAATAGTGAGAGTTCCTAAATGCTTGAGTTTAATGAATGTATTCCTTGAATTACAGGAAAACCGTCGGTGTTGTTAGGCCTGTATGTCACTGCTGAAATGACACACTTAGGTTATTTTTGTTGTGTCTGCACTTTGCTCTGGGCAAAGGACAGTTGGGCTCACGCAAATATAAATTTGCTGTTTTCCCCTTGNATATATATATATATATATAACATAATATAAAAAGCATATTATAAAGTGACTCAGTTTTCAAAAATAATTGAGAAGGATGGCTTCAAGTGGATATATTAGATCCTAATGTAATTTGATTAGACCTTAGTCGCTCTGAAAAGAATAGATTTTTGATCGCTCCAGGCATCTCTGCACTTGGTAATCTAAATGTCCAGGACTAATCCTTTAAAACTGCTGTCAAGCTTAAAGAGATTTTTTTTTTTTTAGTCACTAAAAAAAAGTTTTTCAAGATTGGATTGAAGTAATTCGGTCTAGAGAAACTTTGTGTCAGAACTGTTCACAGCCATAGTAATAGAAACCAGACCTTTTAATGCAGTACATTTTGAACTGGTCCTCAGTGACCCTCATATAGTCCACATTAATGTCAAACTTGCCAACCAAACTCATAAAACAAGGGTTAGAGGAAATATTTTTTTTTATGTTGTGTATTTGAAACTGGACCTTAGTTTAACAACCTTGGTATAAGATTTAAGTAAATTCCCCTCTTTGAAACAATTGGAATATCTTTTAAGAATCTTAAAAAGATTTGCTTTAGCAATGTATATTGATACACATAACCTATATTTTTTTTAATCAGATGTTTGCAGTTATTTTTGATTATTATAAAGAGTACGTTCTGGTGGAGTTCCTTTTGGAATTCTAGGGCAGTTTCTCCAGACATAGTGTTCACTTTAATGCTAATGATGCTGATCATGCTGATTGACCAGTGAAATTGGCATTTAGTTTAAGGTTAGGTTTAGTCTGAGTTACCAGAAATAAACTTATTAGTTTTCCTCAGATTATGCATCATGCACTCATACCCAGACTGTATCATATCTCCAGAGAGAGGGATTCATTGATTCTATCATTTCAAAACCTCTTTGTGAGTCTGCCTCCCTGTAGAGCCTGCATTCACGTCACCCTTTTTAAACCTGAATTCTGTTGCCTTCACACCCCTTTTGTCCATCATCTTATTTGTTTCCACTTTTTCTGTTATTCTTTGCTTCACTGTTAGAGCCCTTTTGCAATGTATGCCTATGCCCAGTGAAAATCCACTACTCCAGACTAATGGATTTTTTATTGTGTTCTGTCACTCACACAGACAGTTCCTTGGTTTCAGAGGACTTGGCGGCAGTCCGCTGGTAGTTCAAGCAGAACATTACATTCTCCAGGCAATTTCTATCAGAATCAGGCCAAGCAGGGAATAGTTGTGCTGTGCACATGACCTGCATTAATTGAAATTATGGTGCTTCAAACAGCTATATTGACAGCAAAGAGTTACTCCATCTGTATTTTTACTGTAGCTTTTACTGATTGTCCTAATATTTTCTTCCCCATGTTATTTGTATGAACAGGATTATCGGAATTCCAGAAATTGACATTCTTGTTAAAGGGTACTTGGTTTTGTGTGTGTAATTTTAATTTTATTTGATGGTTAAGAACTAATTCTGATTTATTGACTTTGGTAATGGTCACTTGATGCAGCACTTGAAATGAGTGGGGAGTGGGATCTTCTTTTACATTATTTTAAAACTATTAAATAAATTATTACAGACACTAGTTTTGAGAGCTGTGTCCAAGTCTTGAAGTCTGTCGTGTTGGAGGCACTTGCTCAACCGTCATCCAAATATGTTTTGCCACTGTAGCCAAAGTCATGTCACATTCTGTTGAATACAATGGATAGCTGTCATTAAATACTCAGTCCACCAAATCAAAAGGTAATTCATCTGTGTCATAGACCAAACACACACTGAAATTAAATGTCAAAAACATCCCATTAGATACAATTGATGACAAGGCTACCATGTCACAGTTCTCTTTTTATAAATCTATTCCATTCTGTTAAACTGGTATCAATAGCTGCCTCACTTGGAAAAAAAAACATAAAGAGCAATACATTTATTTATGCTGTTTTTTTTTTTTGATGATGCACAAGATGAAAAGTCAACTGTATACATTGTTCAAATAATTATCTTCTTCTTTTTCTTTCGGCTGCTCCCGTTTAGGGGTCGCCACAGCGGATCAACTGTCTCCATTTCTTCCTGTCTTTTGCATCTTCCTGCTTCAACCCGACCACCTGCATGTCCTCTCTCACCACGTTCATAAACCTCCTCTTTGGTCTTCCTCTTCTCCTCTTTCCTGGCAGCTCCATCCTCAACATCCTCCTTCCAATATAATCATCGTCTCTCCTCTGCACATGGCCAAACCAATGCAACCTTGCTTCTCTAACCTTGTCTCCAAGACGTCTAACCTGAGCTGTCCCTCTAATATACTCATTTCTAATCCTGTCCAACCTCGTCACACCCAACGAAAATCTCAGCATCTTTAACTCTGACACCTCCAGCTCTGCCTCCTGCCTTTTCGTCAGTGCCACCGTCTCCAACCCATACAACATAGCTGGTCTCACTACTGTCCTGTAAACCTTCCCTTTTACTCTAGCTGGTACGCGTCTGTCACAAATCACTCCAGCCACTCTTCTCCACCCATTCCAACCAGCCTGCACTCTCTTCTTCACCTCTCTTCCACACTCGCCGTTACACTGAACTGTTGATCCCAAGTATTTAAACTCCTCCACCTTTGTTACCTCCACTCCCTGCATCCTAACCACTCCACTTTCCTCCCTTTCATTCACACTCATGTATTCTGTCTTTGCCCTACTCACTTTCATTCCTCTCCTCTCCAGAGCATATCTCCAATGTTCAAATAATTATGATTTTATATATACTGACAGCAAAGGAAGCCTTATTTATTTGCTGGCATATCAGCAAGAGCAGTAAATGGTGGCATTTTTAGAAATAAACTTTCTGCTGTAAGTTTACCAAAGAGAACTGTTAATCAAGGCAATAAAGTTTTCTATCCTTTTGTACTTTTAATGCACACCCTCCTTTTTTCCCCCTCTCCCTTTCCTTCATTCAGGTCAAATAGTTTTGAAGTATTCGCCTTAAATGGAGTATGCACCAATGTTCTACAGTTTTGCACTGCAGCAGAAAGCACAGACTGGCTTCAAGCAATATCGACCAATATCAATGATCTGACCCAGGAGAGTGTGAGTATTGTTTATCATGCCAAGCACTGATGAGTATTAGAGCTCGGAGGCACTGACAGGCCTCCTGGACATTTGCATTCTGAAAACAGTGCTAATCACTGGATACTCAGCTATGTGAACCCAATGGAATAAAGTTGCACCTCATTTTCATTTCCCATCTACTGGCATATTTGCAGCTGAAACTAGTGATGGCAAATTGTTAATGGCAGCAGAGAGTTATGGTAAAAGCAGCCCATAATTTAGTTCGAACTAAAGTGTTACCACAGGAAGTATGAGTATCTGACAGCAATAATGAAAAGCCTAGAATTTCAGTGTCCTCTGCATCACGATCAATTTCATGTTATATTTTTGAATTGCTTCCTACGGGCACATAAAATAGCACAGTTCCTCTTATACACTGTTCTAACCAAAATTATCAGTATGTGTATTTTCAGAATATGCTCAGTTCTTCTGTTGCAGTGCTCAAAACCAAGAAATAAAATACTGCAAGAATATTGCCTAATGATCTCATTTCCTGTGCAGCATCTTAATTAGAGCACTGATGATCCAGTGGGCCTTTTTATAGCTGAGCTCAAACATGTTCTGATATACTGCCACACAGCTGCCTGGTTTACACGCAATTACTGCCCTTACGTCAGCTAATTATGGATACAGAGGATGATTGCTAAATGTTCAATTAAGAGCTGATTGTGTGTGTGAGTGGGAAACGGAAATCTGACTTTTATTCTGGTGACCTATAACCCATAAATAGACTGTGTGACACATGGCTTGGCACTGATGGGTTTAGGCATTTAGAAGGATGTTATTTGACAGGTCCTGACCTGCAGTTCTCTGACAAGGATGTCATTACATGAGAAGTAAGCTTTGGCTTCAATTCAGCACTCCATTAATCTACTGTCAATCATTTCTTTAACGTAGTTGCTCATTAACAGTGAAGCAGCCCAGGGTGAAGCTGTCAGATTTGCAGTGGAAGTTTTGAATGTTTAAAAATTGTGAAAGGTCAAATAAGATTTAATGACTGCACAGAAATTGCTGTGTTGAATTACATTTTTTTCCCTGGGAAAAAAAACTTTTTCTCATCAGAATGTATGGCTGTTCAGTTTTCTTTTCCTTACTAAATAAAACTGACTATAGCCTTTTTAATAACTGCATTCAAAGCTGCATTACCTTGCCAATACATTGTCTGAACACTGGAGCAGAAAATGTGTTGCTTTACTGCATAGTGCATGCAAATTGAACACAAAAAGCGTAGAAAGGGAAAGGCGGTCATAGCTACAAAACCTGTCTCTCTGATGTCTCTCTGATTGAACTTGTATGCAGGAGAACATAGAATAAGTGTAGCTGTGGATTTAAGTCAAAATGGTTAACTCTTAAAAGAAAGAGTTAGACCTTGATCCAGAAACCCATCCCTTCATTGTAACTATGTCCAAAAAAACACTATCTATGTATTTTATTCAATCATTAACAGGTCTGTGGATATAATTTCTCTGAGAGATGCTCTACTACATCTGTCTAAGTACTTACTTATTCCTTAAACACTGCTGACTGATCATGTGTTTCAAACTCCTGTGAACAAGCTATTCATTTAGAGTGTAGAATAGTAATGTTTTAACGATTATAGAGCTGTGAACAAATAAGCCTCACCTATATTTTTTAAGCTTGAAATATATGTAAATAATATATGCCAGATCTTTCTTTTGCAGCTCAGTGTTTTTGAGAAACGATTTTGGCAAAGTTTGTAGCATAGCAAGCTAATAGGCATGGCATATTGAAACACACAAGTTAGAAAAGTCAGCCAGCAGTAGAATTATTTTATTCTCTCATGCAGCATTTGTTTTAGTTTGTACAGGGCTGTGAAAAGCTTTTTCCCAAACCTGATTTTTTTTAATCTTTGAAAGAATTTATATAATACAAAAGACAACCTAAGGGAACACCACATTAAGTTTTAAATTACCTTGTTATTTATTAAAGAACATAAAATGCAGATGCCATACAAAAGAAAAATGAATTGCCCCTTTAGCCATGCAATCAACGATTAACGAAATGTAAAAGATAAAGGGTTAACTTGGACAAGCCAAAAACTGATTAGTTGAATCCAGTCTTAACACACTTACATACCTTTCCAGCATTGTGATGTCTGTCAAGAAATTTAAGTCCTAAAAGAATGCAGCAAAGCGCGTAGATAGCTCATTTGAGAACTCACAGAAGAAAAACATTTTAGGAACTGCAGAAGAAAAATATTTTAGGAACTGCAGGCCTGTTCTGTGGGTGTTGTGATGAGTCAGAAGTGGAAGTCTGGCATAAAGCTTGTCAAAGTTTCTAGAATCACAGTCCCATGGTCAAACATGATGGTGGTAGTCTGTGGGAATGTTATGCTACTTCAGGGGATGTGGAACTTGCCATTATTGAGTGAAATATGAATTCAACTCCCAAAAGAATGTACTAAAAGAAAATGTCCAGTCATTGGTCTGTGATATGAAGCTTTTGCATACTTGGCTTATGCAGCAGAACAGTGCAATCCAGTGCATAATAAAAAAATTAAGTAAAATCCTAGTGTTATTTCTGTCTTTACTCAGCGTGTGTTTTTATATACTACATATTTAGGAGATAAGAAATATATAATATTCATATTGTGCTCCTGATGTGACATAATTTTTTTGAAAATGTCTTTTCAAATATAGTCTTTGTCTTTGTGTTATTAAAGTAGCTGTATCTTGATAACTAAATTAATAATATTAAATATACTTTTAATAGACTACATTTCTCTTTCAGATAAAAATGGCAAACAAATTCTATTCTCCAGATGAGCAGGTAGGTCAGTGTATATTACTGTGCAGGTTTTTTTACATATCCTTCATTTATATTCAGATTTTTCTTTTCTTAAAATAAATGCCTGCCATGCGTGGATTATGTCTTGTAACTCTACTTTTCATGTATGCTTTTATTAGGTACACCTACATTTTATCTTACTCATCTGTTTCATCAGATTCATTTATGATATAGGTACTATAGGTAATTTTTTCTTTTGTTTCTCTTTATCATTTGTTAGCCTCCTTTACCCTGTTCAGCAATGGTCAAGACCACCAGTGACTTATTAGAACCACTACTGGGTCATATGCTGGTGTGTAGGGGTTAATCACACTGTTTTTAAACACTTAATCACTCCTTTATTAAATACATCTAGTCTGATGGTCAGACTTGTGCATTTTAAGTTATTGATAATTTATCTGATGCTCCACATATTGAGTTAGCTATTTTCTAGTCCTTCATCAATGGTAAGTTTCTGGCCATGCTTTTGGCTTTTTTGGTAGTTCGACAGTAACCCTGAAGTGCTTAAAGTTCCAGCAGATCTGTTGTGTGTGAGCTCACACATCCACAATCTCACACACATTAACTTGCTCTGCCATGTCCGGATCACTGCTGTGCACAGAAAAATACACCACCCAAATAATAGCTGATCACAGGGGAACCAGTGTGGGTCCTTAACTGCTAATAAACAGGGGAAAGAGGAGTAAGAAATGATGCAGAAAAACAAAAGATCTGTGTATTGCACCTTAAGTGGAGATGATAAAATAGACCAAGAGTGTATATAAGGTAGATGTTGTGGTAGAATTTTGAAATGGTTTGTCTGTACTTCAATAGCATACATTAGCAGGGATAAGCCCAGGAATCTTTTTTTTTTTTTTTTTCCAGGCTAAAAGGCAGGGTAAAAAAAAAAGGTCGAATGGCAAGTCTTAACAAACATCTGTAGGTGCTTTTTGTCAGTACTAGTTTATTGCCAGTACTATTTTGTATCATTGTAAAAAAAATGCTATTTGTCTTTATCATCATTACTTCATGTTTATAGTTGCATTTTCACAATTTTTAAGCATCTGAAAAAAAAGGTTATATTGCAGATTACGTTTGCAGTATTCAGACAGTCCGTAACAAGCGGAGGCAAAAGAAATAATAAAAATTGTGTGCGGCCAGTGTGTGTGCTGTGCTCAGCATGAGTAACTCTCTCAGCTAGGAGAAATTCTGCAGTTTCAGGGCAATTGATTTTCGGCTTTTGAATGTTTCTCCGTGCAGATCATCCATATGGGTTGGGCCTGTGAGCGCCTTCATGGGAGTGATGCCAGCCAGATTCAAAGCTACAAGTTTCTGGCATTGAAAGGATCCTCTCTTTTCATTCTCAGTGGCCCTCCTGTAAGTCCATAGCTATACAGAGTAAAAGTCAAAGTCTTTTCTGCACAAAATATAAATCATAAAGAACACAACCCCACCCAAGGACACACTTTTGAGTCAAGGGGATAGCACAGTCAATCATGAGTTTGCCCCTGTAAACATCCTTTGGGCATTCCTGTAGCTTTGTAGATCTCAACACATCCCTCATAATCGTATATAATGATTCCATTAGTTTTTAATGGATTGTTAGGGGACAGATATTACCATATTACCTATATTACTTTTGATAAATGTTTCATCTTTGCCTTCATTCAGTTGTGAAATGCAGCCTTATATTATGGTTGTATCCATTTGAGGACTACACATAAAACTCACGCCTTTAAAATTCAGTGTCCTGTTACTTTAGTTTACATTTACACACTCAGTACTGATAGGATTTTTTTGCCATAAAGGAGTAAGGCATACAATATGGGAAAAAGCTTAAGCATTTGTAATAACAAATGGGGGAAAAATAAAGTGTTACATAAATATTTGATTTGTCAGATTAGTTCTATTAATATTTCTCTATCTGTCACAACATTAAAACCACTGATAGGTGAAGTGAATAAAATTCTCATCACAGTGGTACCCTCGCAAGCTTTGGGATATATGGGGCAGAAAGTCTCTTCCTAGGATAATGGGTGAACTGGAGGAGCTCAACCACTTGGACAAGAGCTTGTAAAGGCTAGATGACCTGGGTTAAAGCATTTCTGAAATGGCAGGTCTTGTGGGGTGTTAGCAGTGATTTTTACCTACCAGGGTGGTCCACAGAAGGACAACTAGTGAACTGTTCACAGTGTCATTGCTGCCCATGGGCAGTGAAGGCAAGCTGGTTTAGGCAGTGTGTTGCTCGGAGAATCTGGGAAACTTTTGGTTCTGTCATTCATATGGATGGCATTTTAACACATACCTTAACATATTTGTTGACCAAGTTCACCCATCATGACAACAAAAATGGAAGTGCCATCTTTCAGCAGGATCATGTTCCTTGCAACACTGCAGAAATTGTTCAGGAATGGTTTGACAGTGTTTAGCTGGCCTTTATATTTCCCAGATTTTTATCTTATTTAAAAAAGCTAAGAATATGCTGTTAATATATTGGTACCACATGCAACAGCACTTTTAAAGGTCTTATGGAGTCCATCCCTTGATGGGTCATAGTTAAGTTATGGCTGATCAGTATGATCAGTAAGTTTACAGAATGACTTGCCTAAATATTTGAACTCTTTGGGTAATGATGAGCGGCACAGAAATGCAAAAGAATTTACCAAACTGTAGTGCTACACCGAAAACTGAAAATGGTCTAAAAAAACTACTGTGCAGCCTGTAATAGAGTTTTCTTTTATTGTGTGCTGAAGTTAGTAACTGGTACATGAACACTAAATTGAATTTCACTGCAGCGTTGTCTCTTTTCTCGTATCAGGCTAGTGCATCGGACTGGGCTCAAGCTGAGGCTACTTTTAACCTCTGTGAGGTTCTTTTTAAGGTTCATAAGGTACAACTTCTTTGTTATTGAAATTTCATTGCTCATGTTTTTAGATGTTTGTGAGAACAATCGGGCCACCATTAATGATCAAGCCGTGTATAATGTAACAGCCAGCTTTACTGGTATCTATATTTGTTTGTGTGTGTAGCTGTGGATAGCGGAGGACTGCTGGATTCAGACAAAGCTGTACCCAGGCCTGCAGCAGGACTGTGACTTGCGGGACAATGAACCTTTCTGCTTCAGTGTGCTGGTGGGCCACGGGCAGAGCCACTGCTTCAGTGTGGAGCTAGGCACAGAGCTGGCCCTCTGGGAGAAGGCGTTTCAGAGAGCAGTCTTCTTGGAGGTGCAGAGAGTAAGGGTGAGTACTGAGACTACAGTTGGGATAACTAGTGGGACTGGAAAGATGCAAATCTTAAACTGGTGAACCATGAAGTGTACTTTTTTAGCAGATGTTTTAGAGACTATATGAGGTCGCCAGTGATAGCCTACAGATTGGGAGCAGTCATTTCTTTAACCAGTAAACTGAGTAGGAGATCCTGAGATTAATAAGAAAAAAAAAAAAGTATTAAATATTATAATTTTTTGGTACAGGTGTAGGTTATGTTATTTGTATCAATAGGTAGATTTATTGTGCAATGGATAAGTCATACATCTTGACAATTGTTTACACAGGCAATTAAGCAAACGAGTGCTCAAGGTTCTAACCCTTAGTTAACCTCTAGCACTAAGTAAATAAATGTAAAATCAATCAATGAATAAATAAAGATTGTTTTTATACCACTTTGTTAAGTATTTATGGACTACCTTCTGTCCTGGCACAAGGAGCTGAGATTTAGAGTGCAAAATGTGGATACCATTTACATTTATTCACTTTACAGTTATTCAATTTAACTGTTCTTGAAAACTGAATTGTGTGGTAGGTTACTTGGTGTCACAGCTTTAACGAAAAAATATTTTCATTCTTTAAAGAAAGACACTGTCATCTGAAGTGCCATTGGATCTTTTTGAACTGATGCTAACACATCATTTGACAGTGCAGCATGCTTGAAGGAGAACACTAACAGTTAATTCCATTATATTAACTGACTTCTGTTATATCAGCCAAGTGCCAGTTCTGTTATGTTCACATTGGCTGGAGTCCCAGTCAATAATAGGGAGATACAGGGCCTTCCTACCTATTTAAAGAGAGCAAATTGATCAAAGAGAATGTACAAAGAAGATCATGATAATGAAATTAACTAATGTTACCTTTATATCTTTCATTTCTACATTCTAATGATCTGTTATGTTTTATATATTTTTATATTATCATGCAAACATAGTTATGTCCTAAAGTCTTGTGCCAACCCTCATTTCTTTATGTTTGGAAGAAAGCAAAGAGCCAGACTTTCCTATACATTAATGTGTTGATGAGGAATAGATCTTTAGGCTTTCTGAAAGACTTTCAAAGTTTCTGCTGCTAATTTTCAGTCCCTGTACCTCACCATTTCAGATGCAGAAGCAGTTTGGGGTCATTTTATCATGGAACAGAGCAAAATCCAGCCAAAGTCCAAAGAGCTTTGAAATTCCAAGAAAGTTTATCTAAGACAGTTCAGGGTTTGTTTTATATTAGTGGTCATACTAAATTATGATTTTAAACCCAGCCAATTGGGATGCCCAAGCCAGTGTATTTCTTCATGCTGTTCCCGGATAGTGGGGAGGGTTACATCAGGAAGGGCATCTGGTGTAAAACTTTTGCCAAATTAATATGTAGAAACAGACTTCACCACTGGTCGAGGCCCGGATTAACAACCACTACCAGTGCTGTTAGCCTACAGGGTGCAGGTGGAAATTGGGCTACTGCTGGCCAAAGAAGAAGAGGAGGATGGCATATCCAGAGACAGGAGGAGAGAAGGAAATGAGGATAGAAATAATAGGTGTAATAATGAAAGTAGTTAGTGCTTATTCCCCACAAGTTAGTAGTGAGATGGAGGAGAAAGAAGAATTCTGGAATGAGTTAGATGAAGTGATAGAGAAGGGAACAGTGAAGGGAAGGTGAAGGGAACAGGTGATGAGGTTGTAGATTTTGTGAAAAGGATGGAAATGGCTGTAGTTAATACTTATTTTAAGAAGAGGGAGGAGCACAGGGAGACATATAAGAGTGGAGGAAGATACACACAAAGGTACTCTGGAAGGAAGAAGGAGGATGAGGAAACATGGTGGTGTAACCCAGAAGTCCAGGAGTGTATACAGAAGTAGAGGCAAGCGAAGAAGAAGTGGGACAGTCAGAGAGATGAAGAAAGTAGACAGGAGTACAGTGTACAGAGTACAGAGCACAGTGCGAAGAAAGCAAAGGCTAAAGATAAGGTGTCTGGTGAATTGTGTGAGAGGTTGGACAGTAAGGAGGGAGAAAACTGATTGACAAAACTGATTGGCTAGACAGAGAGCCAGAGCTGGGAAAATGTGAAGCAGGTCAGGACAATAGAAGAGTAGAAATGGAAACAAACTCACCAAAAGTGAACTGAGCAGATTGAAGGAGTACTTTGAGCCGCTGATGAATGAAGAGAAAGAGAAAGAGAAGATTGGATGATGTGAGGCTAGTGATCCAGGAAGTGCAGCAAATCAGCAAGATGGCAGGAAGGGCAGCTATGAAGAGGATGAAGAATGGAAAGCCTGTTGGTCCTGATGACATACCGGTGGAAGCATGAAGGTGTTTAGGAGAGATGGCAGTTGAGTTTCTGATTGTTTAACACAATCTTGGAAAGTGAGAATACCTGAGGAGTGGAGATGGAGTGGAGATGAAGTGTACTGGTACCGATTTTTTTTTAGAATAAGGGTGATGCACAGAGCTGTAGTAACTATAGAGGGATAATGTTGATCAGCCACAACATGACGTTATGGGAAAGAGATGTGGAAGCTAGGTTAAGAAAAGAGGTGATGAATATTGAACAGCAGATTGGTTTTATGCTGAGAAAGAGCACTACAGATGCAATCTTTGCTTTGTGGGTTTTGATGGAAAAGTACAGAGAAAGTCAGTTGTCAGAGTTGCATTGTGCCTTTTTGGACTTAGGAGTGCTGTATGACAGTGATGAGATCTGCAGTATGAGTGATGGATGCATTTAAGGTATAGGTTGGATTAAATTAAGGATCAGCACTGAGCCCATTCTTGTTTGCAAAAGTAATGGACAGGTTGATGGACAAGGTTAGACAGGAGTCTCCGTGGACGATGATGTTTGCAGATGATATTGTGATCTGTAGCAAGAGTAGGGAGCAGCTTGTGGAGAACCTGGAAAGGTGGAGACATGAAAGTGATTAGGACAAAGGATACACAAGTGTGAACGAAAGGGAGGAAAGTGGAGTGGTTAGGATGCGAAGAGTAAAGGTGACAAAGGAGGAGGAATTTAAATCCTTTGGATCAACAGTACAGAATAACAGTGAGTGTGGAAGAGAGGTGAAGAAGACAGGTTGGAAGTGCAGGCAGGTTGGAATGGTTGGAGTAGAGTGGCTGGAGGGATTTGTGACAGATGGGTACCAGCGAGAGTAAAAGGTGAGCTTTACAAAACAATAGTGAGACCAGCTATGTTGTATGGGTTGGAGACGGTGGCACAGACAAAAAGACAAGAGGCGGAGCTGGAGGTGTCAGAGTTAAAGATGCTGAGAATGTAGTTGGGTGTGATGAGGATGGACAGGATTAGAAATTAATATTCACTGCTCAGAAAAATTAAAGGAACACTTTAAATGGTTGCAAGGTTGCGTTGGTTTGGACAATTCCAGAGAAGAGACGAGGACTGTATCGGGAGGAGGATGTTGTAGCTGTCAGGAAAGAGAAAAAGAGGAAGAACAAAGAGGAGTTTTATGGACATGGTGAGAGAGGACATGAAGGTGGTCGTTTTGAAGGAGGAAGATGCAGAGGACAGGAAGAAAATGGAAACAGATGATCGGCTTTGGCAATCTGTAAACGGAAGCAGCTGAAAGAAAAAGACCAAATATTGATTTTAAAGCTTTCTAGAATAATGCAAACTCGTTTTTTTAATAAATCACTGTATCTGTTGCCTCTTAGCATAATATTACGATATAATTTCTTCTAATTAATTAAATACCTAAACTATGTAACAATTAAATACGTAAACTATATTATATGGATCACACTGTAAGAGTTTTATAACAGCAACTCTGAATCAAGGCCATTTATCAATACCAGCAGTCTATACACACGGTACAATTACAGTTTCTTACTTACAAGTGAACCATAACTTTTAATTATCTTCAACAAGGCAGTCCGTAACATGCATAAATGGAGGCAAGCCTGCATTTACCATCTGATTTGTTCCTTTTCAAACCTTATTATTTTTTTAATTACATTTCTCTGAAGAACCTGTTTTGTAAGACCTCTCCTCATTGAGCCGTTAAATTGCCTCTCCTACACAAAGGTTGTCGACATCACTGGTCTACTGATGAACTTATGCAGGACAACACTTGTAAAGTATGAGCTGCCGTAAGTTCAGGAGGTGATCCACCATTCGTTCTGTTCTATTCATTTCTCTTTAAAGTCAGTTAAGCTCAGTCCACAACTTTTTCATTACAGTTTTAGGCATTGGATACAGTCTATTAACAGGACTTCAATAGCGAGCTTAGGTCAAACTCTTGATACAACTCATGCTTTTGTGATTTGATACTGGTGGATACATACCTTTAACAATTGTCTATCACATGAATGAACTTCAAAAGAGCAAATACAAGGTAGAGCACATTGTCACTCTGTATGAGCTATTCTATGAATTACTATTACTGTCAGTCTCTTGTCAAGGCACTGGAGAGCTTGCAAGGTAAGTTACTCCTCTGTCCTTGACCCAGGCTTTACTTGTTGGTTAATCTATTACTGGATGACAAGCTGTTACAAATTATTATAATCCTACATATTGTGAGAATTCAAATTCATTGTGATTTGTCCTAAGTTTGTACCAGATCAAGGATTCCAAAAATGGCCAGCAGACCTTGGTGTAATTTCTCACTGAATAGTAAAGGTTAAAAAAGGCAGCTCTGAGCCTGAGGGCTGTGATGCCTGGTACCCTTAACTAGAGACATTTATAAATAATACAAAGGAAGAATCCTGTCAAAAGACATTTAAATCACTACAATACTCAAATGCAGCAAGGGCAAAGTAGCAAAGTGTAACCTCCCACTGAATCCTAAGCTGTGGTTCCCCTAAAGCCATTCCAGCAACTGTTTGCCTTTTTTTCTACCAATTATTTATGTCTTAGTGACTGCATAAGCTGAGAGTGCCATAAGAAGACGGTCTGAGCAGTCCATAAAAGAGTATGAAAGATATAATAATCATATTATGTTCTGTGGAGTACTCATGGGGAGAAGTCACAGGGAGTTCAGGATCATGATTCATCCAAGTTCAATTTCATTCCCATTTAACTGTGTGAACAATAGATTCTAAGGCAAATGCCTAACTCGAGGTGGAAAATGTTCACATTTGATATTGAGTGCAGAGCGAGGATAGCGCTACTCTTTGAGACCAGATTAAGTGAGATTAAATACTGGTTGTGTTTAATCTACACTGGGTAAATTCTTGTAGGCAATGAGTCTTCAGTAGCTCTGCTGCCTGTAGTGCCATTACTTAGATGTAATTAAGATTAATGTGTCCATTAAGGAATTTGTGAACCAGCAGCTTGTAGACCATGTCACAATTAAGATTTAACTACTTGGTTTTGGTGCTGGATTTTGTAATTCATGGTGCTGGGAAATTGATGGCTGGCTTAAAAAGCCGAGTTAATGCTCCATGTGGTTTAGTTGCTGTCAACCTTCAGAGCCACATGGGATGCTGATGAGTTTATTCTGCATGTGTGAGCATGCCCAGTGTGTGGATTATCCTGTGGTATTTTTTTGAGATGTGCAAGAAAGAGTGCATGCTATGCTTCCTTAAAGCTATGCTTCCTTTACAAAAAGAAAATCAAAAAAGGGTAAAAATCAGCAAAGAAAATGATCATCCTTTTTTCCTGGCTTAATGATCTAAACTTAAACCTCGTCCTATGGGAGGCTACATAATGTAATCGAGGGTTTTAGTTAGTGGGTGTTTCTTTGTACTCCATCCAATTAGTCATACCGCCTATGGTCAACAGTAAGTGTTCAGCAGCTTCAACTAAGACTTGCAACTCATCAGGAACACAGTATGAAATAAACATGAGCAAGAGAAAGACAATAAAGGCTTTTTATTTTCTAGCTCTTTAAACATGTTTGCTGGGAATTACACCCTTTCGGGATAATGCAGGGCATCTCCCTTTTTGGTGCCCTGCAGTAGTGTTTTTTTTTTTTTTTTTTTTTTGCCACCAGCTGAACAAGTCAGATAAGGTTCAAATGCTCCAAGTGTGCCACAGCATCAGACATGCTTGTCCTGAGTTGCATTCTCTGTGCATTGTTAAGAAGCCAGTCACTGTTCGCTGACATCACCGATCAGAATTCAGCTTCACTCAAACTGACAGGAAGATCCTTGAGCACACCTCACTATGTGTTTTCTTAAATTCCCAGAGGAAGCTCTCCAATTAGCGCTGTGTAGTCTGCACTTTACATGTCACAGACAGTGCTCACACTAGGCGACAGTAAGCAGTGAAAATCCGCCTCAGCAGCATCTTGCTTTTCTTGGCAGCTGAATTTGTTGTGCCTCCGAAAGCATGGAGGCGCATCTGGGAGGAGAGCATAAAGTCCTACCTCAGTTATTGCTGACGGCGCTCTGTGATTAAGGCTCTTAGCAGTCCTTCCCTGTTCTAACTGGAGCATGGAGGCTAAAGCACACTACTGTTCAGACCTTCCAAGAGCAAACTGTAAAAAGTAAAAAGTAAAAAAAAAAATTGGATTGAAGCACTATTGTCACCACCAACGCAAAATTAGATATTCTGACATTCAGACTGATTGAATTCCGTTTGCACCATGATGAAGCAGGAGGTTTAGAACATGCAGCATCGGCAGCAGAGAGCTACAAAGTGCTACTAAAAAGGTTCATGTAGCACAGAAATTTTTCAAAATGAAACCATTACATGAATACCATTTCAATAAGTTTATGAACCTTTCAACTGTGTGAGTAACTTTTATGGTAGTTGTATAAGAAAATAATGGGGACCCAGGAGATATCTTGATGTTGCTGGCACATCTTTCCATATTAATCAACTATATGAAAACATATGTGGGCAAGCTGGTCTGCATACTTGAATGCAGACTCAATAGTTCTGCTGCTATGGTAGGACGATCAAAATGCTACCGCAAAGTGACCATAAAATCACCCTCTGGCACTGCGTAATTGATTTAATATGACCACTGAATGCATTCCCATAGATTTCATGCATACAAATGTTTCCTATCCCTGGAGGATCTGACTGTGATTTTAAAGTCCAGCAGCTAATCTGGCAGCTTCTCAGTGCGCAGCACACCTGTGATGGAAGGTATTGGTTAAATCTTAGCATGATATCCCTTTAATCATATTGGCTGAATACATACTGCCAATAATCTAATTACAGCAAAGGTTGAGAGGGAGATTATTAACCAACAGAAGAAAAAGAAAAATAATTACACTCAGTCTTTTTTATCTTCCCCACCATCTTGACTCCTTTTCCATCAACATCTATTATCATGTGGCTTGTGTTTCTATTTGAATACAAGAAAAAGGGCTCAATTAATGAAATACCCTCTGGCAGCCTGTCTTCCAAGACAGTTTACTAACAATATCTAAATTGTTCTCTATTGACTATATAATGTATTCATTAGATTTCAAACCCTTTGATTTTTCTAATTTCCCTTCCTGCTAAGGAGAGAAGTGCTGGGCAGCTGTTGCCATAGCGACTAAACTATACCTGTCCTATTCCTGCAGAAAGTGACTGCTTCACTGGCAATGGAAGTGCTGAAAATATTTTCTTATTTACACAAATATGAATGGAACAATTAGAAACTATGAGAAGGAAATAATGAACTTGCATGTAGAAATGTAATTTGCGTGCTGTCCTGTCATTATTCTTTCTATATTACCGGATCATTTTACAGATTTACTACTATGTTATTCTTTTCCTTCGACAGTCAAAAACCTACATGTGCAGTTGTCAAGGGAAGATACTGTGCTTTACAGTTGACTTCGAATCTGGTTTTTCCTGTTCAGAGAGCATTTCAAAGGTAAGTTGCCTAAGAACGGTCTTTTACTCTCACTCACAATCCAAGGCCTGTGTACCTCCTCATATCTAGCTCTAATTATTGAATGCTTTTTTTTTGTGCACTGGAAGGAGAGCATTCAGAGCCTTCATACGAATCAGCTTGTTATTGCCTAAAGTACATTTTGAGGTTACTTTCCCCTCATTAGCAAAACATAGTTCTGTGAAATGGCTCATTATTACATCAGGATTACTATAATCTTGACTTAAAGTACTTTGAATATTAATAGGCCAACACGAGTAGATTTCAAGGCTGACAGACTGTCCTAAATCTGGGCTTTATTGTTAATGATTAAAAACTAATTTGCATAGAAGTGAGTGTGCTTTAGCCGATCAGTTTAACTCTGTGAGGAAGCCATTACAATGAGTTGGGATGACGTATATGCAAATGAGGCACGATCAGGCCTTTCAACAGCTCCTAATGAGCTGCTTTCAGTACAGACTCCAGATGTCTGTCTTTGTTTGTGACTAAGTACAGCACAATTTACATGGACTCCTACAGCAGTGCATTTGCAAAGTCATTCTGTATGAAGCAGGTGATTAACACTTTTCATTTAGGGTGGGTAATGAAATGAGGATGAAGTTTGAAAAGTTGTTAAATGATGTACACATTCATTGTAAATACGTTCTATCAAATAATATATACAAAGAATGGAATAGAAAATCTTTGTCATTGGACAAGTACAAAAATACTAATGATGCAACTTCTGTATGCAACATGTTGTGAAGTAAAATACAGCAAAAATTGTTAAATTAACAATATGTAGTAAATAATGTACAGACAGTATGATGTTTACTGCAATACTTTTTCAAAAAAGCAGTAATGATTATCGTATATTAGAAAGCAGTTTGTATTGTAGTAATGGGCTAGCTCTTGGTAAGCTATTCCTCAGTGTGGAGATGTGGGCTTAGAATGCAGGATGGAAGGAGTTCAGTCAGACGATGGCATGGGTTTGTAGACTCCTTACAGATGCTGGTAGCTTTCCTGAGGCAGTGTGAGCTGTTAATGTCCTCCAGTGCTGGGAGCTGTATTCCGATTGTCTTTTGTGTGCTAACCACCTAGGGAGAAAATAATTCATACCTTTTAACCCTCATAACACAAAGTACAAAAGTAACCCCAAAAATAAATTGCTCCATAGTTGGCTTTAAATCCAGTATTATTAGCGGCTTCTACTTTTGGTTTTAAACTGCTTACAAACTGAATTTAAACTGGATTTAGTGAGGAAACTATGCTTTTTAAAAAATAATTTTTATATATATATGAAAGTGACAACCCTTGTCATTGCGAGGTCACAGCACAGCAGACAGTGAACCACCACGAAATTGGACCTCTGCATTTATCCCATGCACACTCAAAGCCATGCAACAGTGGGCAGCTATTGAAAGCGCCCGGGGAGCAGTGACGGGGACAGTACCTTGCTCAAGGGTACCTCAGGGCAACCTACTGGTGAGGGAATCGAACCCACAATCTTCTGATGCAGGGGCAACTCCCTAACAACTAGGCCACCGCTGCTATATATATATATACTTTTTTCTTTTTCTTTTTTTTTTTTTTCCCAGGAAAATCAATGAATTTCAGGGCATTACTCTCATTGCAATCCTGCACCAAAAAGGTCTTTAATAATGGACATTTGTCAATTTTGACTTGCTTTAGCTTTTTTAATCTGCCTGCTGTATTTTATTTCCTGTGGTCTCATCATCCACAGAAGGTCATTTGGAGATATAAGTTCTCACAGCTGAAGGGTTCCTCTGATGATGGAAAGACAAGAGTGAAACTCTTATTCAAGAATTCAGAAAGCAAACAGATAGAAATGAAGGTGAGTCCCATTTTGGGCTCTTAATATTAAAACAGTCAACCCAGCATACTGTACTTGTAGAATGATCTTGTCAATAACTAAAATTATTGCAGAAATAAATTTAACCAGTGTTCTCATCACACATCTATTAATCACAAAAATGAAGCCGTTCTTTTATTCTTGTGTGTGGTTCAACCAGGAGCTGGAGTTTGCTAACCTGACAGCTGTTCTTCACTGTATCCACTCCTTCATCGCTGCCAAAGTGGCCTCAGTGGACCCGCTTTTTGTCAACAATCAAACCATCACACGGAAGTACATGTACAACAGTTAGGAATTCAAGTGTTGTCAACAACATGTACCATCACGTCTGTGGATTCAGTCTGCTTTCCAATCTGCTGTTTTATGCACAATAACTATGAATATACCTAGTTCTTGTTATTTTTGTATGAATCTTATACACCAAGAACAAAAAAAGTTCAAAAAAAGCCTTTGGACTTGATATTTTGACATGCATTGATTAACGGTTTGGTACTTAATTACAGTATGTTCACTGATAGGCTGAAACTCAGTTTATTTGATGTAGCAAAGTTACATGTTCACAGAAAACGGCATTATGAGTTTGTTAATGCATGCATTGCATTTAACAATTTACAGAATAAAACGGGTGAACTTTGGAGGAAGTTAAAGTATATACGAACACTCTGTATTTAACTTCTGTCCTTGTGTCTTTCTGTAAGGTTGTTGACCCTTGGATATCCCTCAGCCTGTGCAATTTTTCATGACTAAGATCTTACTCCAAATTATTTCAAACCAATGTATTAAATTAAAATGAACATGGATAAAAAAAAGGACAGAAATATGAAAGGCCTCAACCTTTTAAGTTTTTTTTTTTGTTTGTTTTTCATTTCTTCAGCATGAACTCGAAGCTAAATAATACAATTTTGTAATCAGTGTCAATAGTTTTCTCTTTTTGAATAAAAAAAATGCATAAATTATGAACACGATATGAAGATTTGTAGTGTAGCTGTAAAACATCATTGTTTGGTTAAACAGTAATTTAGATCATGTAGGGTAGCCAACAGCTATCCTGAGGAAGCTGTTCTTTTTCTAATCTGTGAAAAAACAGAAGGCCCTTAATTTACAGCTATATTCTGTACTGTGTTATCCAGTACCTTTCCAAATAAAGGAACAGTTCATGTACTGTCAACAAAAACGTGTATGATGTCTTGTGTTTGAATAACCGAGAAAAGTGCTTGTTTAAAACTCTTTGCTCTCTTTGCTTTGTGAATTCATCTTTATTTCTTGGTTATTGTAATATTTTTAGTCATTGGTTTTCTGCAGAAATAGTTTTTCATATTTACAGTGAATATTTTTAGGTGCAGCATAGTACAGTTACTCTGGCACAGTACACTGCTAAATTTGCATCAGCGCTCAAAGGAAGACTCAAAGAGCTCTGTCCAATGTGTAACATGGGGGTGGTAAACTTGAAAATGGTGGAATAAAAAACTGCAGGGAACAAGTATGAAACGGAATGAACCGTGCGGTAAAACGGAGCACAGTTAAAAGCTCCATAGAGACGATGACGTGACATCATGCCATTTGGAACACTTCAACAAAAACTCCTCTGCTCAGTTACACACACTGCTTCAAGTGGAAATGTTTTTTACTGAGGAATTTGCAATGTAGTGCTTAAGCCTTTTACATAATGCAAGTATGTTCTCACAAGAGGGAAGGCAGATCCACGAGTTATACAAAATGGCAGTTAAACATTTTGTTAATTTTTATTACTTTACAAAGTTTTTTTGTAGGGTCTATCATTTTTAAAGAAAAAGTGAATTCTTTCAAATGATCTGGAAGCATTCTGTTTAAATCACTCATGTCAAGTGTTTACTACTACTGTCTTGTCAGTTTAGGTCTTAGAAAATGTACAGAAGCATGCTAAAGTCTCTAAGACCTTAAGTAGATGAGACGTACACAACTATTGTAGAGACATTGTTTCAAATAATATACAATGAATAGAATAGAATATCTAATACTATCTCTACCAGGCTTTACAGTTCTGGAGGTTCTGGTGTTGGGGTCTTGTACATTTTCCCATTACTACATACGACATAACTCAGTGTATATTCATCAAGTTCTATTTTTGACTCCTGTATCCACAAACCATTGGTTAGATTGGTGAAGTGGAACATCCAGGTTAGTTATGAGGAAGCACTGTTTATGGATTCTGCAGTGTGCCCTCACACTGATCTTTGTAGGACAACCACGGGAGACGAAGAGCAGCAACAGTTTCTTCTATTTTTAAAATCTCTGCCTCTCTGTGGACTAGAATGTTTTTTTAAAAAAAACAAAAAACTTTTGTAACTTTATAGTGAACAGGCTGCTGAAATCTCCTTTGATCAGGTCATCTTTCTCAATAGCTTCTGGTTAAAAGCCAGTAATCAAAACTTTTTTTTCTTACATTTTTTTATTCTGGATTGACTGGAGTATCTTTTTAAGAGATAGTTTTTCCTAAAGGTTCACCATTTCGCAAATAACCTTGTAAGCATTCTTGTAAGTATAACCCAGAACAATATACAAGGCGACTGCACTTACTTTAAACATGTACATTAAAGACAGACATGCATAAAGTGTAGAACTAAAAAGCTAAACACCCAAAAAAACTCTTCGAAATGTAAGTAGCTGCTCTTTCCCAGCATCAAGCAGGCTGATTTCTGCCTAAGGACAGGATAAGGGCTTCAAACAGATGAGGATTTCCTTAACTTTCAAGAATTTTTTATAAACCACAAGGATTTGAATGGTAATTGGTCGGTGATTTCAGAGGCCTGACAAATTTGACATATGCACCCATGCTGCGTGTTTATAGCTGATCTTTCTACCTACGTAATTCATGTGCTTGAGAGCAGCAAAAGACTAGAAATCAAGTGCTTTTGTGTGAAGTCAGCAGGGTATGACTAGGCCTTCTGAGGAAGAGAAAAACCTGGTGCTGAGAGACAAGAGAGTAAACACTCAAAACCTCGGCGAGAGATCACACCCAGAGAACACAGTAAGGCAATACTTGTCTTTTTTTAAAATGTGTAAGATTTATGAGCATCTTTTTGATAACTGAGGTTTTCTGGTTTGGTGAAGTTCCATAATATGCTTGATTTTAAGGATTTTATTCTTCTGTTTTTTTAAAAATGGAAAGAATTTAGAAGTAAATGCATTCATAATGAACGGTATGGATGACTGAGTAGTTTATCCTTTCAACAGATCGATGGTCATGTTTTTTTTTTCTTTTTCAAATATAATGCTTTGTTTTCTTTCCTTTATTTTAGCTCTGTAACAATGTCCAGCTCTTTGCTCTGGCTCCTGCTTTGCTGTATTCTGCTTTCATATTTGTTTGCAGATGCGACAACATCTAAACGTAGGACATGTGTTTTTTGCCTTCTCACTTCTTATGATTTTATTTCCTTGAGGTTTCCTGCTTTATGTAATTATACCTCTCATGTTCAAATGAAGTGGTTTACCTCATCAGCTTAGATATATGATCACTATATTGTCAACAGCAGTACAGAACCCATTGCATGATTTTATATTTTCGTCTTTTTTTTACGTTTTTAAAGTGGCTTTTCACATATTATAATAAGTGATGTACACAATACCACTTCTTTTTTGAAACAGATAATACACAAGATTATTATAGAGCTAATTTTAACTGAAGCACTTCACTTTAGATCTTCATCATATCATGCACTCTTTTAGCCCACAGAAAAACCTACACAGCAAACAACATGACGTCACACACTGTGAGTGTGTGCTGTTTCCAACATGAATTGTTTAAGGAGTATGATTCATTCTTTTTTCCGCCAAAATTTCATCATATCACGCACCCTTATCGCTTCTGCTAAAATGATTTAATTAAATGAGATTGCCTGCAATAAATTATTAGTAACCTGTCTTCTAGAAACCCATGCTTTTTTGTGGCTTAGCTCTGGTCTGAGTGCGAGAGTCCCTTATGATTAACTCAGCTGTTTTTTTCTTTTTCTTACTTCAGCTGTACTCGGGTGACAACAGATGCATTATAGTTTATTCAATATTTTCTGACATTTAGCTCACACAGATCTCCAGCCCAGCTGTTGTACCAGTTTTGGCACCTCAGATCCCCACATGGATCATTTTGTCTTTTGCTGGTAAATAAGGCATCATCCTATTCACACAGGATGACCATATAGTTTATATATACGCAATATATAGTGGAAGTAATACCAGAAGCTGCAGCCCACTAAAATACAGCATGGAGGAATTGACAGGATGATGTGTTTTATAATTCAGAACTCTATGCTGTTCATGTCTTCAAGGTCTTTAATTTGATGTAGCGTAGGCAGGGTAAAATTATACCTGTTTGTGCTTTATAAAGGTTGCCTGCATCATGTCATATGATTCATTTGGGGCCAGGTGGATAGAAAAACTAGAGATTAAATAGGAGCATGTTCAAACATTTCAGTAGTTGTGTGATTTCTTTGTTTTCTCCGCATCCATTCCTGTATTAATAACAAGAGGGCATCAGATGAATACCTGCTTAAAGCTACACAATTATTCATGTTCTGACTCATAACGGGGTGTGATAGATTAGGACTTTACTGAACCATTGTGTGGATTTTTCACTGTAAAGTTTACATTTGATAATATTCTTACATGCGCATTTCACAGGGAAGCTACACAAACCAGAACATTTATTATCTTCAGTAGATGAGAGTGTTCTGATGGTCAAGAGTGCATTAGAACAGACAGCAAAAGGGTAAACAACACTTTTCTTTTGCACTGTAAATTGCGAAATTCTCTTGGATAATAATAAATGGCTCTTTTACATCTGTTTGGTTTTCTTTTTCATCTATGAATAGCAGGAATTATACTCAGTCATCCTGCCTGCAGATGTTTGCTTTCTCCAGGCAAGCGGCAGCCGCTACCCAAGAGATATCAAAAGCAGCAGAGGTCTTTCAAATGACTTTGCTACTTTTAAAAGATAAAGAAAGCAGGAGACAGAAAAGATCCATCTCTGTATCAGGTCAGTGCCTCAATTAAATAAATAAAAAAAAAGAACGATGTACTGTTGCTATGTGCAGAAATAATCATTTATTTTTCATCAGATATTCCTGCAGTTTTTGAATGACATGTGGTTCAGGGTAGTGAAGGATAAGACTGCAGAGTTGACCAGCAGTGAAGTGTCTGATTAAATGTTTCACACAGGCTAGTGAGAGGTACAACATTAAGCCTTGCAATGGATGCAGCGCAAAAGGGACTGTGGACTTGAAATATTGATTGTAATTGACCCACTCATGCTAAGCAACTGTGAAGATTTAAGTTTTACAGAAAATTTGCTGAAACCTCTACTGTGCTACACACTTGCTACATCGTCATAACTGAGCAAAACAAGGCTGAATGAAAGTATTCCATGGATGAAAATGCTGATACTAGTTCCTTTAAATGAATATTTAACTTTGTATAAAATGAAATTTTGGCTTGTTGTCTTTGAAGAAATGAAAAAAAAAGGCAATGAACTGAATAAGAGCTACTTTTCTCTCTCTCTCGCTCAACTGCTCAAAACACACCACAGAAAATATAATGACAACTGATTTTTGTGGGGATAAGCCTTAATGCCACTTGTCACAGCCTCCTGATCAATGGCTTTCAGTGAAGTGTTACCAATAAATGCACCCAGTGTAACAGTGTGGCCTGCATACAAAATACATTTCAATCAACATGAAAAACTATTCTCCAAATGATGGCAAAACTGAGTTGTGCACTAGGGTTGTGTTAGGGCCAACACTCTGTAAAGCTTGTTCACTCTCACAGCATTGGTAACAAAAGAAAGTATTTATGAGCAGGGCATGGATAGGTCAACTTGCTGACTTATTTTTTTTCCAGAGCTTCTTTCTACAGAGGAAGTGGAACTTCTAGCAAACCTTTCTGGGTGTCCTCCAGTTTTCCAGCCCTCGAGCTGCCCCACAGGAGGTGATTCAGAGAAATATCGCACAATCTCTGGATCCTGCAATAACAGGTATGAGGCCTCTTCTTAATAATTTATCTATAATAGACTGTCCCATGGAGCAACAAGGCACATATCCCAGGCTATTTTGAAGGCATTCTAATCAGCTGTCTGCTCTCTCAAGCTAACTGGACCCTGGCATTTTGCTGAGGGAACAAGGCCAAGTTGATAAGATGACCCACGACAGATAGGACGGGTCAGGGCTAATGTAGCAGATGGAGGGCAGACTAGTCACAGCGTGAGGGGTGAAAGCAGCAGGCAAAAGCAGCAACAAGCACCACAAGAATCATGTGTGAGCTTATCAAGCACACAGAGAGACATTTTAAATCAATATTCAAACCTTCCCACATGGTATGTGGCTCACAATGTTGCAAGAGACCTTCACTGTAAGGTGGCTCAGAATTCCATTAATTAACTTATTCGATCCAAACTTTAATAATGGGAACTTTGTGTATTTCCTTAATAAACCTATAAAGAGATGGTTATGTATATTAGTCAGCATTTATTTATGGATTGTGACGGTGATCCAACTGTAATTCCATACATTTATCTTCTCTTTCTGCTGATTAACACTGTTGCATCTATAAAAGCATGTTTGTAATAACGAGAATCAGATTTACAGCTCATTCCATTACTTTTGCATCTTAAGCCCTTAAACATTCACAGTCATAAAAGTAGTTACTTTAGTTGTAAATGTAAAAACAATTTCACATTATGCTTCAAGTTACGTATGTTTTGCACCCCTCAGTCTATAGGAAATTAACATACACTAACGGCTACCTGACTGGAGATAGTATGCAAATAGGTTTGTTTTCCTATCATGCCTGCAGAAATGTTTCAGCTCCAACATGTGCAGACATACTTTCTTCTTCAGGAATAACCCTCTCTGGGGATCAGCCAGTGCTACCTTGGCCAGATGGCTACCGGCAGAGTATGAGGATGGAGAAAGCCAACCAAAGGGCTGGAACACTGGGCACCAGTACAGTGGCTTCCAACTTCCCCCAGTAAGCCACTGACTGCCATCCCTATTTAATACCTCAATCATGAAAAGAAGCGTGTAGCCCACCACAGCAGTATGAAAAACAATAATAAATATATTTATACAAATTTTATTTTATTTATCAGAATGACCTATTCTTAAATCACTTAACCAGAGGCAGTATACTGTGTATACCTGGTATGTGTATATGATTGTATAACTATTAATTCAAGGTAAGCTAAGCAGAGCAAGCACTTAAGAATTCTCCATTCTGTCATATTTAGCTGTCCTTTCTTTGTGGCAATCTCCTGTTAAAAATGCAGCACTTTAAGCAGTAGTTTAAATATTCAGACCCTGAGCCTCCCACTCCTGAGAGGCAGCAGAACACCACTGCCATGCTTTTTCTCCTGAGTGAAAGCAGTTTTTAATGAGGATGAACCCAAAACATTTCAATGTGATAAGTGCCAGGACAAACACGCAGCTCCCCACCTCCTGAGATCAGCAACGATGGCACAAGCGCCCCTCCACCAACACTTTGATCACATATCGCATTTTTATGAAGTAGAAGTGTTTTTGAGATGAAACTTTAAGCAGATAAACAAAGGCTAATATAGGAGGCTGATTTTGCCCATTCCCTGCAACACTGCAGTAAGACTGAGGAGTTTGCCTTAACGCTGTTTAACTATATCAGTCTTTCTGGATTATAGTAGTTTCAGTCTCTTTCACAATAATGGAACCATTCTGTTGCTGTCATAAGGATAGCCTTTAAGTCATAAATGGCTTAATCTCCTTTATAGGAGAAGGGAAAAATATTCTTGACTTTATGGAGAATTTCTGCTGGTCCACTTATAACAAAATGTTCAGTCTACAGAAATGATGCAACAACAACAAAAAAAAAATAGAGTAAAAAAGTTTTGATCATACAGCGCTGAAATGTTCTAGACTCTGAAGCACACTCTTTGACCTTCCTTAGCCATCTCTTAAGTAAATGGAAAACTTAGTGTCTACATTAAAATGTATGAGCTTTGGAGAATGTTTTTTTGGTAAGAGGCCTGAAAGCTAAAGAGAGCAGCTATAAAAACAGCACATAAAATTGTTTTAAAAAGTTTGGTCTAGGAACTGAAGACATAAATCAGATTAATCCTATTTGCTTTGAACATTATGCCAATCATATATTCGAAGGTTCGGAAAGTCAGCAACAGCATTATGCAAAGCTCTGGCCAGGTCACAATGGAAGATGAAGCGTATTCCCAGCTGCTGGTGTACTGGGGTCAGTACATAGACCATGACATCTCCTTCACTCCTCAAAGTACAAGTAAAGCTGCCTTTTTGGATGGAGTCAACTGTCTGAACATGTGCGAAAACTCCAATCCATGCTTTCCCATTCAGGTAATACCCATTTACACACCAGTGCCTATAACATACAACATAAAAAAAGCCAAGAATGTTATGCAGAATGATGCTACACACTCCCTTTATGTCTCTTAACTTTAGTTAAATGCTCCTAGGACATAATTCTGTTTATTCAGATAATCAAAAAACGTTATATAGATTGACTGAAATCTGACTATATGGAATAAAATGCTGAATATATGGAATGAAAGTCTGAATATGTGAAACTGAGTCTGCCATCATCAAGCTCCTCACTCCACCTTCATATTCCTCCACACTGCTGCAGAAACATGTGGCTACGACTGCCATGAAATCTAGAAGCGGTCATACTCGTCTTGTGCCAAGGTGTATCAAGAGTGAACAAAACAAAAGAGGCCTCATTTCATTTTCCCTTCACACTGTCTCCAGCCTTCATAAAGCACTCGGTCCCTGTTCTGGCACACTTTGGTTTTAATGTACAAAAAAAGTGATCTTAGCTTTATATTTACGCCCTCAAAGTGGACATTGCCTTGATGACATCAGCATTTGATTACACATAATCAGAGTTTCATTCCATATATTCAGAATGTCATTCTATATACTTT